>PIJE02001860.1:37500-45000 GCA_002895965.2 Coryphaenoides rupestris | reverse complement strand
GTTATACTAACAGTGATACTTAGACGTATGTAGACTGGAGCATGCGATGCATACACATGTACACAGTTTCCCTGTGACACACACACACATACACACACACACATTTTGAGTATAGTACACACGGTGATAAGCTCATGTATAAAATGCTTCATATTTATTGTATCGATGCAAATAAAACAGGTCGGCCATCGCAGCGCCAGAGACGTCTTTCCCTGCATGATTCCCGGCCTCTTATCCCCCGTCTCTAAGGTCAAAGGTCCGTCTCTCAGGTGAACCACCATCTGAGCACCAACACACTCCCCCCTCCTCACTCCTCCTCTGTGGAGTCACTTTGTATTCACGGCTCACGTGAGGCAAACAGCTGTGTGTTGTGGAGCCCCCCCCCCCCACTCCCCTCCCCGACCCCTGACCTCTGTTCTCCCCCATGCCGCCTCAGCATCCGCTCAGCACTGTGGGAGGCAGGGCGGGGCGGGCGAGGGCCGAGAGACATCCAGCAGCAGCGGTAGCAGCGGCGAGGGAGCCACGGCGCTACACTGAGGCTACGCTAATTACAACAATAATGGGGCCGTGATCGCAGGTCCTCCCAGGCCAAGTCTCCCCGCGTCGTCCTCGCGCACCGCTGAATGCTAGATTGAGAGTTGTTGTTGTTGTTGTTTTCGTTCTCTCTCTCTCTCTCTCTCTCTGTCTCTCTCTCCTTGTGCTAGAGATTAGCGCACAGCTTTCCTCCGTAGCCCACCGGGGGATGCCGTGATCTGGGTGGAGCATGTTAAAAAGGAGACCTCGGGCCCCGGCTAGCCAGACGCTACAGGCCCTGGCCCTAGCCTAGCATGGCCCTAATGAGCGCTAGGCGATAGCGTAAACATGCTCTAATGCTGTGGGGGAAGCCGGGGGAAGGGGTCGGGTCAGGGAAGCGGTGTTAGCAGTGGGGTAGCTAGCACGCCGGAGCCGGGGTCCTGATTAGCGCTCATTAATAATGCACCGCGCTAGGCTAGCCGCTGCTGGAGGAGGCGGGGCTTTGGCAGCGCCGCGGCGAGACGGTAGCCGCACAACCGGCAGTGGGCCGCTGGGGAAGAGGTCACGGCCAGCCAGCCAGCCAGCCGGCCAGCCAGTCAGCCAGCCAGCCAGTCAGCTAGCCAGCCAGTCAGCCAGCCCCGAACGATCTGACTCTAGACAGCCAGTCAGCTAGCTAGCCAGTCAGCTAGCCAGCCAGTCAGCCAGTCAGCTAGCCAGTCCAGCTAGCCAGCCAGCCAACCAGCCAGCCAGCCGGGCAGCCAGTCAGCTAGCCAGCCAGTCAGCCAGCCCCGGATGGTCTGACTCTAGACAGCCAGTCAGCTAGCTAGCCAGTCAGCTAGCCAGCCAGTCAGCTAGCCAGTCAGCCAGCCAGTCAGCCCCAGCTGGTGTCTGTAGACACAGTGTAGGAGGTGTGTGTGTGTGTGTGTGTGTGTGTGTGTGTGTGTGTGTGTGCGTGTGTGTGGGGTGGGGGAGGGGGGGGGGGGGGGGGGGGTGGGGGGGGAGGGGGGGGTTGGACCCAGGGTTCAAGCAAACCCTCAGACCTCAATTTGAAGAGTCTATATTTATTTTGCTTTAAAATGAATCACAAGTCTATTCTTAGGCCTGTGATGGAGTTAGGCTGCTGCAAGCCTGCTCACCTCGGTGACATGTGCCATTACAGAGCTGATCATTACACCACCCGCACCCCCACCACCGGTCCCCTCCACCCGAGTGGGTGGGGAACAGGGAGGGAGGGGGTGGGGGTTCACTGGACAAGTCTGGAGGGGCCGCGGCCTTCCGCTTTCCACACTCTGGCGGTGTGTGTTTGTGTGTGTGTGTGTGTGTCACTTCCAGAAGGATCTGGGAGCCGAAGGTCGGAGTTCAAATCCATTATGGGAGGATTGGACGGGAGCTTGTGTTTGCCGGGTGGTGAAGGTGTTGTATGTTGCTATGGGAAACGGGGGGGCAGGGCGGTGGGGGGGGTAAGAACTCTGGCCTCTTTGAACTTCCATTGAGGCAAGGGTGTGGGGGGGAGAGAGAGCGAGACTGTGGGCGATGCTGGGAGTCCATTAAAAGAGCCTCAATCAATAGGGAGGCTCGGATGATTGACATGCATGTCGGCACACGGACCGGGAGGTGATCATCATTAGCATGAGTTTATTAAAAAAACAAGCATTTCATTTATTTCATAAAGACTAAGGGAATGTCAAACAATGCAATGAAAATACATTTGTGCTACATTAGTTTGGCTTAGTTTAGTTTATTACTGTATTTGACAGGGGCGATGCATATTAATAATAACATTTCTGAAAATATGCCAGAGTTAGCCAAAAGCCTAATTTTCATCTGTAGTCCCTGGGCAGGCAATAGTCGAAAGCACAAACATTAAGAATAGAAGCATTCAAAATACAATCAACGGTAAAAGCAATGGAAATATGCAGATAACCGGAGCCTGCACTACATGGAGACAGGAGAGACAGCTCTTTATGATACACAAACACCAACAATAGCGTGACAACAATCAACAAATAAACAAATAGCATGGCAATTAGTTGTGTATTATTATATTATTATTATTATCAGAGACATATCATATTCATCTTTTTAAAATAAGAACAATATTTACTGTTGCTTTTTCTTATGTCTTTCTATCTCTATTTCTAGAGATGTGGTTGCTGTCCTGTACTCAATACCTCGCTATTATATAGTTATATTATATTATCACCTCGGGGGAAATTACATAACAGGTGGTCTGCGCATAATACAAATATAACGAAACACAGAAGAACTGTGCAACACTTCGGAAACTCAAGAAAAGAAAAACCAAGCAACAGCAGCAACAACACAAGTTTGCTGCGATACCAGAAGAGCAAAAACAAACCACAGTAATCTGTAGTTTATACCACACCACCACATGTAAAACACACACACACACACACACACACACACACACACACACACACACACCCACACGTGAGTGTCGCTCTGTGGGAGGCCCTTCACGCTCCCCTGCTCCATTGCTCAGCCACCCAGGGAGCCTCCTCACCTTCACGGGACCTCCACCTCACGTCTCCCCCCCCCCCCCCCCCCCCCCCCCCCCCCTCCTCCCTCCACCTCTTTCTGGGTGAGGCTGGGGGGGGGAGTGGGGGTGGGCCGGTGGCTGACTGGTGACCAGGGTAAGGGTGTCAGACCTGGGGTGGGTGGGTGGTGGTGGTGGACGACCAGCGGGTGTCGGGACAGTTATACAGTTATACTAACAGTTATACTTACAGTTACACTTAGACGTATGTAGACAGGAGCATGCGATACATACACGTGTACACATAACACACACACATTTTTAGTATAGTACACACGGTGATAAGCTCATGTATAAAATGCTTCATATTTATTGTATCGATGCAAATAAACAGGTCGGCCATCGCAGCGCCAGAGACGTCTTTCCCTGCATGTTTCCCGGGCCTCTTATCCCCCGTCTCTAAGGTCAAAGGTCCGTCTCTCAGGTGGAACCACCATCCGAGCACCAACACACTCCCCCCTCCTCACTCCTCCTCTGTGGAGTCACTTTGTATTCACGGCTCACGTGAGGCAAACAGCTGTGTGTTGTGGAGCCCCCCCGCCCCCCACTCCCCTCCCCGACCCCTGACCTCTGTTCTCCCCCATGCCGCCTCAGCATCCGCTCAGCACTGTGGGAGGCAGGGCAGGGCGGGCGAGGGCCGAGAGACATCCAGCAGCAGCGGTAGCAGCGGCGAGGGAGCCACGGCGCTACACTGAGGCTACGCTAATTACAACAATAATGGGGCCGTGATCGCAGGTCCTCCCAGGCCAAGTCTCCCCGCGTCGTCCTCGCGCACCGCTGAATGCTAGATTGAGAGTTGTTGTTGTTGTTTTCTCTCTCTCTCTCTGTCTGTCTCTCTCTCCTTGTGCTAGAGATTAGCGCACAGCTTTCCTCCGTAGCCCACCGGGGGGATGCCGTGATCTGGGTGGAGCATGTTAAAAAGGAGACCTCGGGCCCCGGCTAGCCAGACGCTACAGGCCCTGGCCCTAGCCTAGCATGGCCCTAATGAGCGCTAGGCGATAGCGTAAACATGCTCTAATGCTGTGGGGGAAGCCGGGGGAAGGGGTCGGGTCAGGGAAGCGGTGTTAGCAGTGGGGTAGCTAGCACGCCGGAGCCAGGGTCCTGATTAGCGCTCATTAATAATGCACCGCGCTAGGCTAGCCGCTGCTGGAGGAGGCGGGGCTTTGGCAGCGCCGCGGCGAGACGGTAGCCGCACAACCGGCAGTGGGCCGCTGGGGAAGAGGTCACGGCCAGCCAGCCAGCCAGCCGGCCAGCCAGTCAGCTAGCCAGCCAGTCAGCCAGCCGCGAACGATCTGACTCTAGACAGCCAGTCAGCAGCTAGCCAGTCAGCTAGCCAGCCAGTCAGCCAGTCAGCTAGCCAGTCAGCTAGCCAGCCAGCCAACAGCCAGCCAGCAGCCAGTCAGCTAGCCAGCCAGTCAGCCAGCCCCAGGTCTACCTAGACAGCCAGTCAGCTAGCTAGCCAGTCAGCTAGCCAGCCAGTCCTAGCCAGTCAGCCAGCCAGTCAGCCCCAGCTGGTGTGTCTGTAGACACAGTGTAGGAGGTGTGCGTGTGTGTGTTGTGTGTGTGTGTGTGTGTGTGTGTGTGTGTGTGCGTGTGTGTGGGGTGGGGGGGGGAGGGCGGTGGGGGGGGGGGGAGGGGGGGGGTTGGACCCAGGTGTTCAAGCAAACCCTCAGACACTCAATTTGAAGAGTCTATATTTATTTTGCTTTAAAATGAATCACAAGTCCTATTCTTAGGCCTCAGAGAGAGAGAGAGAGAGAGAGAGAGAGAGAGAGAGAGAGAGAGAGAGAGCGAGAGAGCGAGAGAGAGAGAGAGAGAGAGAGAATGAGAGAGAGAGCTATGGTGGTACACTGTTGGAAGGTTGTCTGTGTGTCGATGACATAACGGGACAGTGCACCATTATAGTAGCACACAGCGGTTCCAATGGCATTTCAGTCCCATCCCAGAGCGCAGAGAATGCTGCTGCTGCTGCTGCTGTGTAATTCATGTTCTGTTGCTGAGAGAAAGAGACGCCGATTGTGCTGAACAATCATACTGTATGTGTGCGTATTGTGTGGGGAAAAAAAAATCCAGCACTCCTGACTTTGAGTTGAAATCTAATCGATTGTACACTGATTAGATTGTGTTACAGGTGGCGAGGAGTGAGGCACTAGGTTGCCAGGTTGTATGATATACTTTAGTTCTGAGGCTGGGTTGCCCGGTTAGATGCCTATACGTCTAGTCTCGAGTTCTAAGGCTCGGTTGCCAGGGTGGATTCTGTACTCTAGTTCTAATCCTGGGTTACCCAGTTGGATTCTATACTCTAAATCTAAGGCTGGGATGCCAGATTCTATGCTCTTGCTCTAAGGCTGGGTTGCCAGGTTAGATTCTATGCTCTTGTCCTAAGGCTGGTTTTCCAGGTTAGATTCGATACTCTAGTTCTAATCCTGGGTTGCCATGTTTGATTCTATACTTTAGTTCTATGGCTCGGTTGCCAGGTTGGATTATATACTCCAGCTCTAAGGCTGGGTTGCCAGGTTATATTCTATGCTCTAGTTCTAAGGCTGGGTGGCCAGGTTGAATTCTATATACGTAGTTCTAAGGCCGGGGTTGCCAGGTGGAAACTTGTATACTGCATTTTCGTGGCCAGTATACAATACCCACAGTACACAGGTCCCAGTGCGGCGGCAGTGCGGCCTCTGATTCACGTCCCATTTGTGGCGCTTGATGGATTTCCCTCCTCTTGCTATGGCCTCCCCTCCCGCCCCCCCACCCCGAGCTCTGTGGGGAAAGAGCTTGGCTGATAAGGTGATTTATCTGGACCTTTCTACCTGCCTTAATGGATGACACATCCCACCCACCCACCCCCCCTACACCCCCACCTGAAACTTCATCATCTCCCTGCCGCTCACACTCCTCCTCCTCTTCCTCCTGCTACTCTCTCTCCCGCGCCAGGAAGAGAATGAGGAGAGTGAGGAGGAGATGGGGAGGCGGAGTCTAGTCGGGGGTTGAAGGGGGAGGTGGTGGGGGGCGTTAATACGGGATAGAAATGAATGGAAATGGCGGAGACAAAGAGCGAGCAGCGAGTCTGTCTGGCCGGAGATCCTCCTCTCTGCGCTCTCCGTCGTCGAGGCGTGAGGGGTTGAGGAGCAACACCAGGACTCTCTGTCTGCACGGGAGCCTCTCAATCAATGCTCCGACGTTGCCAAGCAGAGGTCAAAATATATATATATAAATATATATATATATATGTACAGCGTGGATCCCCACCACCTGTTCCCCAGCCCCCCTCCTCTATCCCACCACTACAATAACCTCAATCGATCCTCTGCTCCTGCTGGCTTGGTGCTTGATTCATATTGCTTGAGAATCTCGCGCCATAATCGCGTTACACTTAATTGTGAGTAATAGCATCGTGGAGCCCCGCCGATTTGTCGGTTTTTTTTCTCTTATTCGGAGCCCTGTGGTTTTTTGGGGGTTTTTTTGCATTATACTGGGTGCCGGTGTGAATGTCGTCAGCGTACATTTTGAGTTTTTGTTCTGCATGCGTGTGTGTGTGTGTGTGTGTGCGTGTGTAGCTACGACGGCGTGCGTTTATGCCAGGCGCGCCATAGGAACGGCACGGACAACGGTGCGGCTGCCGCGCGGCGCCATAGCAACCTTACTTACGGAGTCGAGAGCTACAACCGCGGGCGGCTAGCCTCCGCCTCGCGCTTCAGGCTAGCCGCTTGCCTCGCCTCCACTTGACTGAAGCAAAGAGGAGGAGGAGGAGGAGGAGGAGGAGAGGAGGAGGAGGAGGGATAGGGGAGGAATGCCAAGCAATCAATACCAGATCAAACTGTTTCGGTTTACCTTGGGCGAGAGAGAGAGAAGTGTGCTCTAATGACTAAAGACATTATTTACTCTTTAAGCTTTCCCACGGTGCATCTGAGGGCCCGGTGCACACCGCTGATATCTGAGCAGAAAGGCTTGGCTGAGACGGGAGGCTTTGTGTGCCTGCGATTCAGCGCAGTCAGGGCATGGACTTTGTAACCTGCTTTTTTATTTGTGCATTAGGAATAGTTCACATTTGTTTTGGGAGGTGTACATGCACACTGCACTATCCTACATAGTTGTTAGCCAAAAAAACCCCCAAAGTATTCATTGATATCTAGGGCCTATATCTACATCATGTGTTGGTGGTGGTGGTGGTGTGGTGGTTTCAATGCCGATCCTGCTGGTGGGGATGTGCCGGTTGTTTGTGGTAATTCCAGTATGGCGGTGGTGCTACTGTTATGGTTGTAAAGGTGGAGGTTGTGGTGGCGGGGGTTAGGGTGGTCGTTTTGGTGTTGTTGATGTTGTGGTGGTAGTGCAGGTGGTGTTGGCCTCTGGTGTTGGTGTTGGTGGTCGTGGCGATGGTGGTCATGGTGGTGGTAGTGGTGATGTGTGTGGTGATACTAGTGGTGGTGGTG
>PIJE02001860.1:20000-30000 GCA_002895965.2 Coryphaenoides rupestris | reverse complement strand
TATGTGGTTGTGGCTACCTACACACTATGTGGTGGCTACCTACACACTATGTGGTTGTGGCTACCTACACACTATGTGGTGGCTACCTACACACTATGTGGTTGTGGCTACCTACACACTATGTGGTTGTGGCTACCTACACACTATGTGGTGGCTACCTACACACTATGTGGTGGCTACCTACACACTATGTGGTGGCTACCTACACACTATGTGGTGGCTACCTACACACTATGTGGTGGCTACCTACACACTATGTGGTTGTGGCTACCTACACACTATGTGGTGGCTACCTACACACTATGTGGTGGCTACCTACACACTATGTGGTTGTGGCTACCTACACACTATGTGGTTGTGGCTACCTACACACTATGTGGTGGCTACCTACACACTATGTGGTTGTGGCTACCTACACACTATGTGGTGGCTACCTACACACTATGTGGTGGCTACCTACACACTATGTGGTTGTGGCTACCTACACACTATGTGGTGGCTACCTACACACTATGTGGTTGTGGCTACCTACACACTATGTGGTTGTGGCTACCTACACACTATGTGGTGGCTACCTACACACTATGTGGTGGCTACCTACACACTATGTGGTGGCTACCTACACACTATGTGGTGGCTACCTACACACTATGTGGTGGCTACCTACACACTATGTGGTGGCTACCTACACACTATGGGGTCTCATCCCTCTCTCCCTGTCCTCATCCATTACAACGTGAAGACAAGCAATGCTGGACACATGCTTCCTCTCCCCCTCTGTCTCTGCCTCTTCTGTATTGTACCCTCTCTCTCTTTAACCCTCTTATCTTTCACTCTTTCACTTTTTCTCCCTCTCTCTCTCACCCCCTCTGTCCATCGCTGCTTCTTTCCCCCTTTCTCTCTCTCTTTCACCCCTCTTTATTTATCTCTCCTCCTCTCCCTCCCTTTTCTCTCCTCTCTCTCTCTCCCTGCTCTCTCCTCTCCTCTCCTCTCTCCTCTGTACTTCTCACCATCCCTCTCTCTCTCTCCCTCCGCCTCTCTCTCTCCCTCTATCCCTATGTACTTCTCACCCCCCCTCTCTCTCTCTCTCTCTCCCCTCTCTCTCCCTCCCTCTCTCTCTCTCTCTCTCTCTCCCCTCTCTCTCCTCTCTCTCTCCTCTCTCTCTCTCCTCTCTCCCTCTCTCTCGGGCCTCCAACACATGACTGGACACAGGGAGGGTGATGCATGGACATCAGCGGATCGTTTGTACGTGTCACGGCCCGATTGATTCCTGGGTGGTGGTGTGAGTGTGTATGTGTGCGTGTGTGTGTGTGGTGGCGGGGGAGGGGGTGTCGCAGAGAGGCTGGCCTGGGTGGCAGGCTGAACCACCACCCACCACCACCACCACCCACCAGCCCCCCCGGCCTGCTGGGAGTTGGAGCCTGCTGCAGAGCTGGAGGGCGGCAACCGAGGGTCAGGGTACATTGTTCTCCGCCCCGCGCAGCCGTCTGGTGGCTGTCACACACTTTGTAACGGATGGAGAAACAAAGAGTGATGGAGGAGGCGTTGCGTTGGGGGGGGGGGGGGGGCGGTAGACGGAGGGCGTGCACGGAGAATGAAAAAAAAAACAAAAGAGTTAAAGGTTCCTTGTAGATTTTTTGTGTGCGTGTCTGTGTCTCCTCCTCCGCCACATCAATCATGTCTCGGGCCCCTGGTTCGAAAACGAGACAATTCGAAGAAATTCGAAGATGGCTCCTGAGCTTCTCTGAGCTCGCGGTGGCAGCATTTCGTCAGGATGACCAAAAGCAGTCTGTGAGTTGCGATGGAGTGAGGGGGACAGCAGGGGTGAGGGACGGGGGGGGGGGGGGGGGGCAGGGGGGGAGGAATTGTTGGGAAGTGTTTGCTGGACTCTGGTGCGAGGAGGGTGTAGGGTAGGAGTAGGAGTGTAGGAAGCAGTGAGGCACGGGCATCATCACATCATCATCATCACCTGCCGTTTCCCGCGGCAACATCAGGTGACAGCAGTTGACCATCAATGACTGCAGAGCTCCAGAAACCGCATCCTCCTCCCGCCTCCTTGCCCACCCCCCCCCCCCCCCCCCCCTCGCCTCCCCCATCACCACCGGTCTCTCATCTGCAAGCCTCAAATGAAGACATGGCACAGGGCACTGCATGACAGCTCCTCCCATGGTACCTTCCTGTGTGTGTGTGTATGTGTGTGTGCGAGTGTGTGTTTGTATGTGTGTGTGTGTGTGTGCGTGTGTGTGTGTGTACTCTGGACCCTGCGGCCTGTGCACATTTCAGAGACAAACTTAACACACCTCACAACACATCAAAGGTCCACGAGGGTGTTCAACATGCAAATCATCCCGGTTCACCCCGATCTGACCTCTGTTGGCACGACGAAAAACAAAGCCGCTTAAAACACAACTGTGCACAAAATGGAAATATCTGTCAGATAAGTTGACGTTTAAACCGGCCGAATATAACCTTCATTCATTCATTTTGAGACGTTATCTCTTTAGATCGCGTGTTTACTGCCTTTTCTATCAGCTACTGTCGCCGTTTCTTTCAGCAGAGATCGCTATCGCGCTATCATGTCCGCTAATTAGCTCTACATGTTTATTACGGGGGCTGCCCGGCTGTTAAGGAAACAAAGGCAACAGGGTCCTAATTAAGACGCTTTAGAGCGCGATCACAGCGGGACAGATGGCGCTCTGTTGTGGATCCAAGCTCCACCACGGGACACTTTGGGATTGAAGAGAGGTGCCAAAGGGGACCCCGCGAGCGGGCCGTGGGTCCTCATCCCTGCCGGGCCGAGAGGGGGTGGATGAAGGCACTGGAGGTCGGGTGTCGAGGGAGCGGGTTGAGTACGGGGATGTGGAACAGTAGAAACCCAACCTCCCGCCAATCAGTGCTAGCTCACCAACTGGCTAAGCGCTACCGGCTAACCAAACCAATGTTCGCTGTGTCCCCGATTATTATTTTTATTTAATTTTGGTCTATGTCCTTTTTGTTCAGTTTCCCGTGTAAATTGATCTTTGTTAACATTGTATTGTGATTGTTCGGATTGTTTTTACCCTTGCTGTTCAGCACCTTGAGATATTGTATTTTAAAGTGTGCTATATAAATTAAATGCATTATTATTATTAATATTAGTTAACCAACTGGAAAACCGATACCGGATAACCAAACTAATGTTATTGCCTGAAACCCCTAACTTGGTGTTTCCAAGTACATTTGATATAGAATGCAAGATAAGTTGACACATGTACGTTAAAGATTACCATTATCTAAGCATTTGAAATGATAAATATTTTGAAGAACATACATTTGATGACAGAACCACAATGAATGTAACCTAGTAATGCCGTAAACATTTTAATCCGATCCCAGGCGCCGATCCCAGTGTCTGGCTGACTCCTCCACCGGTAACGTTAAAAAGTTCTGAGATTAAAGTGAAGCTGAACAAAAAAAGAAACCCAACCCCAGTTTATTGTGTGCGTAAAGAAAAAGACATTTCTTGAAGGCAGGCCGATAGTTATTGTACAGTTGACGCCCGACTCACTTCACAGCGTGTCATATTCGCTGGTGAAAGCGTATCCAGAGCCAGAGGCAAGTGAACTACGGTCTGTTTACTCTGAATTCTTTTTCCTTTTTCCTCGTTCTGCGCCGATGTTTCTTTGTATTCACGCACGCTGTCGGGATGTACGAGGATGGATGAAGGGACTGGCGCAGGTTAAAGCCGCGTTTTTATCTTCAAGGACATCGCACGGAATCCCGGGATCGTGGCGGGGATGTTTGTCAAGCGAGGCTGGCTTAGTGTGCTGTACTTCCAGCCGCGCAGCACTTGCCACTGGCTATTCCTTAGCCGATTATTTCTTTATTTTTTCCCCTCACACACACACACACACCTTTGTTTAACTGAGCCGAGGATGTATTTATGCGGGTGGAATCGCGAAAGGTGAATGAAGTGAAGTACAATGGCGCAAAGCTTATGTACACTTTCTTTTTTGCGCGTCTTTGACATCGATGCCGTTTTTAGACGTGATATTATCGTATGCAACAAGTAACGGTGTTCATCTTTGCAAACGGTGTCCTCTTACTTTGCAGCGTAAGCCTCAAGCCACGTTCACGCGCTGCAGACTTTATTTACAAGACATACTTTATAAAAACACATATATTGCGAGATTCAAACAACAAAAACATCTCAAAGTAACACCCCCTTGGCTAACGTCGTGAATCTGTCGCAGTGTTTTCCATGAACATAAAACCGGACGACAACGTCACGGCACATATTTCATCAGGTACAAAAAAAACCCAAATAAAAAAACCAGACATTAGCATTGAGTAGCCGCGGCTAGCTCGCGCGTGCGTTGTGCTGCTGTGGCGACCACGGCTACGGCTACGGCTGCGGCTACGGCTACGGCTACGGCGGCCTTTTGAAGTCGCTCCCGGTGACAAGCGGCGGCGCTGTGACGAGCGGCATGAACACGAACCCCGAGCGTCCCTGCCAGCACGCCGCCAACGCATCTTTAAAACACAACGACGACAACAACAACAACAACAACAAACAACGGCAGCAGCAGCCTCGGTGAACGTAGGCGCTGGACCGTTTCCATCTGTCCACGCCTGTCAAAAAATATACGTGCGTCTAAAGCGGTAATTTTTATCACTTGCCAAAAACCGGCCAACTGACGGTAAACTTTCCGGTTGGGTTTTTAAATTCCATTTCCCCGGAGTGGAACCGAGCAGGGGGTGAGTCGGAATAGCCAATGAGCTGCCTCCGGGGCAAAATGTTCCCTGGCTTTTCCTTTTTTTTTTTCCCCCACCACCCTCCCATTCCCTCGTCAATTTCTTTTACACACACACACACGCACACACAAATCTGTGGCGTAAAAAAAGAAAGAAATATGGCGGAAACAGAAGGCTTCTCTGTACATCATCATCATCACACGCCGCGACACGAAGGTCTCGCGGGCACGCGGGTCATTGTATGCTACCCGTGTCACGTATATGTATGGAATTATACCTGAGACGTTACGTACGCCTGTTTCTCTCACACACACACACACACACACACACACACACACACACACACACACACACACACACACACACACACACACACACACACACACACACACACACACACACACACACACACACACACACAGTGTCTTGTCTGTCAGGATGACATTGCGCGCGCGGAGGGCAACCTTGAAAGACCGACTTCTGGTGATGCCAACATGACATCACGAGGAGTCCGCCGCCGAGGTTGTCCTCCGCGTGCGAGGCTGCGGACGTAGAAGACAACCCCACCACCACCCCTCCCAGCAGACAACAACAATGCTACTAAATGAAGAGTACACACTTTTATCCAAAGCATCTATCTATCTATCTATCTATCTATCTACAGTATCTATCTATCTATCTATCTATCTATCTATCTATCTATCTATCTTCCTATCTATCTATCTATCTATCTCTCTCTCTGTCTACACACCCACCCAGCCCGGTGCCCTTGTATCAGTTGTAGTTGTAATGACAAGGCAGCACTTGTTAGAGGGCTAATATCAGGGTATAAATAAATCCTCTGTATCACAGATGGGGAGAGAAAGAAAGTGAGCATAGAGAGAGCCATCCATCAGTCTCCCAGGGGAGCAGGACAAATTAAAGCCCATAAAAGGGCCTCATTACTGGGGGCAGCGCTGCTCTCTCAGCCCCCCCCCCCCCTCCACCTCCACCTCCACCACCCCCGCCTTATCCCTGCTCCCTCCGCCACACACACACACACACACACACACACACACAAGCAGGCACACACACACACACAAGCAGGCACACACACACACACACAAGCAGGCAAACACACACACACACACACACAAGCAGGCACACACACACACACACACACACAAGCAGACACACACACACACACACATACCCAAGCAGGCACACACGCACACACAGAATGAGCCATAAGCAGCACAGACACCTTCACTATCAGAGGGAAATTATACACATAAAACACTAGAATCTGGTTCTGCTGCTAATATGTCCCTGTGACAGTGTCCACGGGCACTCGCTGATTCATTCCACTCTTACCAGGAGAGCACACACACCCACACACATGCACACCCACACACACATGCACACAGTCCACACACACATTCTTTGCATATTGTATTTTAATTGATTGGTGTGTCGAGTGATGAAACCGGTTTCGTGACTGTTTCCACACGTGGTTATAACACCGTTTAATCATTCAGACTCGGTCAAGCGGCCCGGTCATTTGCAATGGCATTTTACTTTTTACTTCTTTTAATACGGGTTTGTCTTAAATCTGCAAATGGGCGTATGCATTTTAAATCTTGCGCTTCACAGTTAGCATAACCTCTTACCTTAATGTATTCCGGACGCATGAAGACTCCCCGGGCGGACGTACTGGCTTTGAATTTTGTCAACATCATTTCATAAAAATCTGGGGAAAAAGATGAGGATTTTTGGATCAGGATATTGGAAAACAGGAGATACTATAAAACAAGGTTGACAAAAATAGTATAAAAAAAACAACAACACAAAGAACAACAACATTGCTCCGCTCTGAGTATGGATGAAAATATGAGACTAAATGCGGCGCGTATTTGGGCTTATTATTTAATTACAAGACCCTCGTCATGCAAATAACCTCCATCAGTATGAACGGAGACTTTCTCGGAGGTCCCTGGAATCCCCGGCGTGAATTATTGACCGTCTGACGGGACAGGAGGGCTGGCTGGGGTTTATGGGCCCCCAAGAGCAACTATGGCTACAGTAGGGGCCCCGTAATATCATTTATTTCTGTGCTTGTGCTTTTGTGTGTGCGTGTGTGTGTGTGTGTGCGTGTGTCTGTGTGTGTGTGGCGCCGACCACCGGTATAAAATTTCAAACGACAGCCAATGGAGACGTGCACATACACACGCTTGTGGTTGTAGACACACACACACACAGACACATGCCTAACACACACACACCACACACACACACACACACACACACACACACACACACTACTACAGTAAACTAGAACACCTCACAGAGTGGTCCCAAACACAGTTGATATCTTTTTTTATATTAAATTAATTGGATTAAATTAATTCAATAATTCGTTGTTTTTTCTTTTATATTAAATTCATTGTATTAAATTAATTAAATTATGCGTTCAGGGCGATCCACTACAGAGGTAAAGAAACCTAATTTAAATGTAGAAAAGAGAACAAACTAATTGTGTGTGAATCGTGTGTGTGTGTGTGTGTCTAGGTGTGTGTGTGTGTGAAGACCTTGAGTTGAGTTAACGTGTTTATTTGCTCACAGTTAGCGGCTACGTGAAACCCAATGGAAGGGAGGGTGGATGGAATTGTTCTCTTCTGCATGGAGAGTGGCAGAGGAGATGGAGCAGACCTGCAGGGGCTTCGCTCGTTCGCCCACAGACACGACCGAGAGAGAGTGAGAGTGAGAGAGTGAGAGAGAGAGAAAGAGTAAGAGTAAGAGAGAGAGAGAGACAGAGACACAGATGGAGAGAGAGAGGGAGAGAGTAAGAGTGAGAGAGAGAGAGATAGATATACAGACAGACAGAGCGAGCAAGTGAGCGAGAGAGAGAGAGAGAGAGGTAGAGAGAGAGAGCGAGGCCCCTGTGTAACATCTCATTTTATTTTCCCTCGGCTCGCAATGTGAGGCCCCATTCTTTCTACTTTTTGTCTTTCAGCTCAAATTTCACACACAAACCGCATACTCAATGATTATTTTGCATTAAATTATTAATGCGCCAATGTGTGTAACCGCCACGCCGGGCTTTGGAGGTGCAGGCAGTGCGCTGCAGCGCATTCTTTCAACATGAACATGGCAAGCAGGGAACTTCAAGACCGGCTAGCCCTCATTTAAATCAAGTGGGAGAACGGAGAACTCTATTGATTCCACGCGCTCTCCGCTCTCCTGCTCATTGCTTCGGATTGTCTCCCCCCCACCCCTAAAAAAAGAGGGTGGGGGGGGTGTTTTTATCCACCCTACCACCACCACCTCCTCCCCCGGCCCCCACCTCCCCCCATCCATGGAGATCTCCCCGAAGAGAAGGAGAAGGAGAAAAACAAAGAGGACAGGCCTGTGCTGCTGTATTTGAAGGGTAATACTCTGGAGAGCACAGCATGGAGCCCAGCGACTAACTAAGAAGAAGAGAAGAAGGAAGAAGAAGAAGAAGAAGTAGAAACAACAAGCCAACACAGACGGTGTAAACTTCCATCATCCATGGCTCTGTGCATCTGGAGGGGCTTCTCGAAGCTTCTAGTGGTTGTGTCCCAGGCAGCTCAGCATTGTTGAATTGTTTGACAGGCATTACTACTATGATACAAGGAGGAGCATGGCCTGGTATAAGAATAGGTCTGTAGCATTCCTCTTTGCCACAAGCCACATGAAGTGGCTTAGTTCGGGGGCTCCTCAAGGACACAGGCCAGGTTTGTGGTGAAAAGTCTGGTTTATTGCGTAGTATGATGAAAATGGGCAGACAGAGCAGACGGTACCTGTGCTTGCATGCTAGCGCTCCTCGAGTGTGTGTGCCGGTGGCTGACTTCACCTGTGTGCAAATTGACTAGCCGATGCACCACAGCCGTGCAGCCTCACCCACCCCAGACTCTAACTGGGCCAGGTGAGGCTGTAGCCCCACCCCCCCCAGACTCTAACTGGGCCAGATGAGGCCAATTAAGCCAGCCACCAAACACACACACTCCCATCAGGTCCTAATAGTCCAACAGGCCCTAATAGTAATAAGAGCATGCCTGGGTTAAGATAGGTCCTAATAGCCTAACAGGCCCTATAGTGTAAGTGTAAGGCCTCGTAATACGATAGATCCTAATAGTCCAAACAGGCCTTAATACAGGCCCTCCCTCAGAATCAATAGAAAGGCAAGAGACTCCAAACACCTGCGGGTAATTGATGCACTGATGTCTTCTCTCTGGCCGCTACTCACTACAGAGAACAACGCGGACCAATCAGTGGAAGGCTTGCCGCTGTGTTGCGGCGTCGGGCGGGTTGATCAAAGCGCGTTCTCTCTCTCTCTCTTGTTGTCTCTTTGTTTGTTTCCACGGTCGGCAAACGATCCGGGACAGTTTGGCCGCACCACAACACCCCACCGTGTGTTTACTGTGGCGTTGCTTCGGAGCTCCACCGTCCGCAAACGCTCCCGACGGTGACGAGATTAAGCGTCGCCAGTGAGCTCGAAATTATCATCGCGGTCGTCGGAGACCGATTTCAATGAGGCCATAAAAATAAACAAAACGTAACGCCGCAGAACTTCATTTATCTACACGGGTCTCAGCTTTCGATCACGGCACCTTTAAAAAATCGGCGTTTTTAGCCCGTAAGCATTCGAATGTCCTTTAATTTGTAGGCCGACCGCACCGTGTTATAGCCTCCTGCCGTAATTGCGCTGCTAAAAAGCAACGAGAGGACAATATGCGCTATCGTCGCGTCCGCGCGCCTATTAAGCACACTATTCCGCCGCGCGGCTTTGATGATGGGATTTAGGTTATGGCGGATCATTTGGTTGGTTTCAAAACAATTAAAATCCAACCGGGATACCAGCAGCAATGTGGCGTGTGTAGCTAATAAGGCGTCGAGGACACAGCGAAACATAACACGTATGTAATATCATTAAAGTACAAAGAGAGAGAGGAGAGAGCGCAATAAAGAAACCCTGCCACGCATTGGTGTGTTGCTGCCGCGGTCCCAATTTCACCGTTTGCCTCGACATTGAAAGAGGAAACGGTTTAATAAAGCCCTATACTGGTCACATTACACATGCGGCGGGTGAAGGGCTTAATATAACCTGTACCTGTTGTACAGATGTTGTAATGACCTCTCCTCAGACAGGAGAGAGAGGGACCAGCAGTACTCACGATTGGATTATCGGTCTATCTGACTACTATTGGACTTACAATCACACAATTGGATTATCTGACTATTGTCGGATTATTGGATTTACACTATT
>PIJE02001860.1:5000-10000 GCA_002895965.2 Coryphaenoides rupestris | reverse complement strand
ACCTCCACCTCCACCTCCACTCACCTGCTGCCACAGCACCAACAAACACCCGCCGTGTGAAGAATCGCACATCCAGCGTAATTCAGGACCCCCGTTCACACACACGCAAAACACACGCACACAGACGCCGTCGCCGGGCCGACCGCGTGTCGCCGTGTACCGCAGGCCTAGCTGCCGAGACGCCATTAAAGCGGGCTGAGCTAACCGGCGCTTTGTGATGTAGAGCGGGGGTAGACAAAAAAAAAAATATGAAGAAGGGGCCTGCACGAAAAAAACACCAAAAGCAGCAGAAACGCCGGGGTAAGGGAAGTGGCAAGAGGTGTCAGGGAGCGACAGCCGGATCAGAAGATGCTCCACTGTGTGTGTGTGTGTGTGCTTATGGCAGCAGAAATGGCTTAAACACACCCCTGTGAATATGGGAGAAGCAGCGGCAACACACCAAAGACACACTGCCATGCTTTTGATGAGCAGAGGCTTTGTGTGCGCGTGTGTGTGTGTCTGTGTTTGTGTGTGTGTGTGCGTGGATGTGTGTGTGTGTGTGTGTGCGGATGTGTGGGTTTAGGTGTGTTTGTGTGTGTGTGTGTGTGTGTGTACAGGTTTCGGTGTGTGCGTGTGTGAGAGCGAGAGAGTTTGAACGTACCTGTGCTGTGTGTGTCGTGTGTGTGTGTGTGTGTGTGTGTGTGTGTGAGAGAGAGAGAGAGTTTGAACGTGCCTGTGTGTGTGTGTGTGTGTGTGTGGTGTGTGTGTTGTTTGAACTTGCCTGTGTAATGTGTGCGTGTGGTTTGAACGTACCTGTGTGTGTGTGTGTGTGTTTGAACGTGCCTGTGTGTGTGTGTGTGGGATGTGCGCGCGCGGGTGTGTGTGCGGAAAGCAGAACGTGTCGCCCTACTTGCGCACACGATCTTTTTGGAGGGAGAATTAGGCGGCACAATTGAGTCCGGGAGTCTTTGGTTTGTTGTATTCACGCCGTACCGCCACACGGTTGCTTTAACTGCAGTCACAACTCCGGTGAGCTTGGCTTCCCCGCGGGTGATTTAAGAGGAAGAATTACACCGAGAGACAGCAGTGTTCCCAGTCGAGACAGGTTTGAAGTAAGCAATAAACTAAAATAATGATCACTTCTAGAAAGTTTACCTGTATACAGAGAGCTTTCCCAACCTGCAGAAGACACGAATAAATAAAGGCCCAACCACCAACCACCAACCTCCAACCACCAATTAAATAAAAGCAAAAAAAACCTTCCAAAGGTTACCACCAGTTACTCTTCCAGAAATATTTCAATTTAAAAGAGTAAATGTTAAAATGTCTCCCTACCCTCCAGTGTGGTTAAGCAGCCCTGCTTGAGGAGCACTGGGCCTCGTCTCCACTCTCAGAGGGTCCCTGATGGTGCTGAAGTACCACCAACACAACCATCACCACCACCTCCAACTCCGACACCACCACCTCCACCTCCACCACCTCCACCTCCACTACCTCCATCATCTCCACCACCACCATCATTTCCATCACCACCATCACCGCCATCACCATCACTGCTGGCAGCCTGTGTGAGATTGTCTGCTCTAATTGGCAGCCACTTTGTAACGCTCACATTCCATCACACTTTATTAACACGCCGTCATCCAGTCGAGAAGCTAATCTTTTATTCTGTTTTCCAATTATTGTAAAGCAGTGGGCTTTTAAATGAGGAGGAGGAGGAGGAGGAGGAGGAGGAGGATAATGGAATTAACTTCCCCCAACTTAGTGCAATTCTCCATGGCACAATGATCAGATCTCGGTGGTTGGGGGAAATGTATGCAAATTTTATGCATCTATCGTTAGTTATTACCATTGCGGTAACATACAACACAGTTTTCCCGAACAATTAGACTTAAAAAAAACGTTGCATTTTAATTAGCCGAGGGAGGCTCGGATGCATATGAAAAGACGTTGTAATTGAAAGGACTGAACTTTCGACACTTCTTGAAGCGCTCGCCTCGAAAGCGACGTTGGCGTGTTTTTACATCATGTGCCACGAATAAGGTCACTTTTGTTTTTTTTGTACTGTATTTTGTATTAGTTTAATGTTTAATTGTTTAATGTTTAAAGATCATTCACAGCAGTAATAGTACAGCTTTATGTTCATGTGTTTGATTAATTTGTGTGAGAAGAGCAGACATGGTCGGATCAAGGAAGCAGTTAAGCGCTTAATAAATGAGTTATGAATAAAGATCAATAAAACATTAAGATAAATAAGGAAATATTTGAAAAATCTTCAGAAAACCCTGGCTAAATCAGGAAAGTAATGTATGTATTTATTTCTATTAATTATTTATTATATCTTTTAGTATAGGTATTATTATTAGTATAATTATAATTGTATTATTATTATTATATATCTATTATGTAATATTATATATTTATTATATGATATATTTATTTATATGTATTTATTTGTAAGGTAACACCTCTTTTGAATAGATTATGTGCTATTCTCCCCCTAAACAGTGAAAGGAAACGTCATTCAAGAAACCACAGTCAGTCAATATTGAACATCTCTCTCTCGCTATTGTGATCCAAAAGGGAGATGTTTTCGGGGGGAATGGCGCCGTGACGAACGACCCCATCACTCAACACATGATGGAGGCGGGGGGGGGGGGGGGGGGGGGGGGGGGTCGCCTCCCTAATGAATCTAATGCTCAATAAGCAGCCACCTCTCCGCCACCAGACCCTCCTCCCACCACTACCACCACCACCACCACCGCCACCAGCACCCCATCCCCCTCAGATCCCTCACCGCCACCACCACCCTCCCTCCCCGTCCCCGTCCCCCGTCCCTGCCTCGCTCATCACTCACCCTGGGCAACCCGTCCCCCAAATAGGGCCCCCCCCCGGTCGGCCCATAATGGCTGTTTGATGACCCTCATAAAAGGAGTCAATGTATTGACGGGAGCCCTTTGAGGACAAACCTCATTTGTATGAGGATCAATTCAGACCATTGAGAAAAAGAGAGAGCGAGAGAGAGCGAGAGAGAGAGAGAGAGAGAGAGCGAGAGAGAGCGAGAGGGAGGGGCTGACACATTGAAGTGGGCCCAGGGTTTGAATGCAAGTCTTGCAGCTTCAACAGCAAACATATTTAGGCCGACAGGACGGTGATGTCTGTCATTATGAAGCGATTGAATTAGCACGGGGGTAAGCGGCGTGGTGTTACTGTCAGTAAGGGCGCACGGATGCTGAGGAGGGGGTCATATAGGATTTTTTTTTATACATTTTTCTGCGTTGTAGAACTATCAGCAAAAAATGTGCATATGAGCCAATATTGATATTGCGTGATGAATTGAAGATCATCATGTCACTGTAATGTGACCTCTGTAACACACACTTACACACACACACACACACACACACACACACACACAAAAAAAGCCATTGCTACAGATAAAGTTCTGTGCAAAATCTTGCCCAGCCATCCAAAGTTACCACAAGTAAGTAAGTAAGGAAGGATGTTAGTAAGTAAGTACATTTTATTTATAAAGCACCTTTCCAAACCAGGGCTACAAGGTGCTGTACAATGCACACGATGAGAAAAAGGAGATATGGGATGAAAGCTTAAAACTGAAAATAACAATAAAAACAATAAGAATTAACCACGGTGCAAAACACAGAAGTCAGGTTTTTGCAGTAACAACGAGCCACACAAACTCTCCCACATCCTGCTGTCCCAGAGCTGCCACTAAACCAGAGAGACCAGCACTGAACCCACTGGAACCTGTGGGTTGAGTCCTGCCAGCCAGTGGTCCAGATGGTCCGGGCATTACAATAATCTGACGGGGTGTCTCTGTTAAAGCCGCCTCCCCCCCCCCCCCCCCCCCGCCCCCCATTGGGTCCTCGACCTCCCGCCCCCCGCCCCCCCCTCACCTAATGAGACCCCCGTGCCCCCCTGTCCACTAGAAACTCACCCCCGCACCCACCACCCACCACCCTCACCCTCGCACCACCCAGCACCGTGGTGACGAAGAGGAGGAGGAGGAGGAGGAGGAGGAAGGAGGAGGAGGAGGAGGAGGAGAAGGAGGAGGAGGAGGACAAGAGGCTTGGGGAGGGAGGAAGGAGAGGAGGAGGAGGAGGGGGGGCGGGGAGGGAGGGTGGGGAGGAGGGGGGAGGTCCTCAGAGAGACAGAGATTGTGTGAGTGAGAGAGAGAGACACAGAGAGTGAGAGAGAGAGAGAGAGAGAGAGAGAGAGAGAGAGAGAGAGAGAGAGAGAGAGAGAGAGAGAGAGAGAGAGAGAGAGAGAGAGAGTGTGTGTGTGAGTGAGAGAGACAGAGAGAAATAGAGAGAGCGAGAGGTGAAAACGGAGGACAAATATTAATGGGTAATTCACAAGTTCATAAATTAAACAAATAGGTTATTAAGTTAAGAAGTAAATACATGAATGAAATAATGAATACACAAGTAAATAAATGAATGAATGAATGAATAAACAATAAATAATACATACATAAATAAATACCAATAAATAAATGATTAAAAACAGGAAGGTTGGATGGACGTGACCGCGCTGCGCTGCACCAGAGAAACAAGTCAAGTCGACCCTCCAGTTAGTCCGAGTTCCCGGGAATATTCATCCGGACCCCCGGGAATCCAGAAAATAAAAATACAAATAAAAACCCAAAATAAAAAGAATAATAAAATACAAATCTCGCGCTGGCAGGTAGGTGAGGTTCGGGGCGATGTGGCGGCCAAGCCCACAGGCGAGCAAAGAGAGAGAGAGGAGAGGGTTGGTGGTAGGGGGGGGTGAGGGGTAGAAAGACAGAGCGACAGAGAGAGACAGAGAGACAGTGAGAGAGAGAGAAAAAGGGGAGAAAGGGTGGGAGACGGAGGGGAGGGGGGGGGGGGTAGCAGCAGGGAGGGAGGCATCGCAGGGTAGGGTAGAGGGGTAGTTGTTCTTGAACGGCATCCCACCGCAGGTCTTGATGTTGAAGAAGAGAGAGACGGAGAAAGGGGGAGATGGAGTGAGAGAGAGGG
>PIJE02001859.1:42123-86857 GCA_002895965.2 Coryphaenoides rupestris | reverse complement strand
GCCCAGTGTGGTATGAGGATGTATTTAGCAGCAGCAGTTAGAGAGGGATTCAGGCCCGCTGGTGCACATACCTTCAGTGCCATTGGGTGTCATGGAATTGTTATTGATGTGGGAGTTGTCGAGGCTGGGACCATTAGGAGAATCACTGCTTCCACTTAAACGGCTGTGAGGACTAGCTAGATCCTGCATTTCCATAGACCTGGTGAGAGACAAACAGGCACACACACACACACATGCACGCCAGCGCACACACACACACACACGCAGAAAGAGACAGACACACACACACACACACACACACACACACACACACAGAAATACACACACACACACACACACACACACACACACACACACACACACACACACACACACAAACACACACACACACAACACACACACACACACACACACACAACATACACACACACACACACACACACACACACACACACACAGAAACACAAATACACACACACACACACACACACACACAGAAACACAAATACACACACACACACACACCAAATTAGATTAGGAATATCTGCCCGGATCCGAGACAGACATAGCAAGACACATTGTGATTTCCACACATCAATCTGTCTACATGAATCAGAATTACATATTTATTTGGGTACGATTATTTTAAAGACAATTTTAAACTGAGAGTGGCAAAATACAAATAAAAAGGATACACTTGAATTTAGAATTTTAGGATTTTAAGGATGAATCGAGACTATATTTTCCGTTTATATCACTTTAAGAATTTAAATGCAAAAATTATGAAGAGGATTTTTTGCTCAAATAGCCTGCATTCAATTACGAAGGCATATTCCAATATTTCAAGAAAGCATCTATACTTTATTGATATATAGGCCCAAGTAAATACAAACAATAAACCCACAAACTCGCAAATAAAGAATAAAGCTATTTTCGAGCAGAATATACAGTAAATTCTACCTCACTACATAGCCATGCCTAATTTACTGTCGCAATCAGATTTTTTTTCTTTCTCGCAACCATACATTGAATTGTATAGCATGGCGGACCATGAACAGATGTTCCCTGGTTTGAGGGTTGGAGGCTATGCAGCTAATGTTCTTGTTAAAAGTGCAGCCACTCTGGCTGATTATAAAGGCCTCATGCCTCACTGGGAGAGGCCGGGGAGAAACTCAGACGCATGCGTTTGCTCTGGCAACGTCCTTAATTGTTGCTGTGTTTACACTGACTCTTCCTCCTGTGTGTGTGTGTGTGTGTGTGGATAAACACTGCTGCTGCTGCTGCTGCTGCTGCTGCTTCGTGCCGGAGCCCGCAGAGATGGAGAGATACATGAAAAGGGGGCTTTTACTGCATGTTTACGCTGCACTTGTACTGAATGAATCCCGGTATGTATATTCAGATTTATATCGTCCTTCCCTGACACACTATGTCCCTGTTTTTGCCACGTATCGGGTGGTTAAAATGGTTTTATTTATTTACGATTTGAAGCTGTTTATTTTATTCGAATTTTCACGCAGCCAAGACAAACTCAAACGCAAAATGCAAAAATCCACAAATCCACAAAAGTGGATCCACAAATAGCCAAAGCAGCCAGGGTATTCTTTTTACACACAAACACACACACACACACACACACACTCTGCAAGCTAGTGTCGAAAGGCACTTTCAACAGTGTAGTGCATCCTTTTCCCTAAAAGGTATATTCATTTACATCTCCCATAAGAATATCACATATCTCCAGCATGAAAACGCACACGTGCACACACACACACACACTCACTCACACACTCACACACACACACAAATAAATAAACACCTTATAACAGCTTTTCCCACAGAGTCGACACGTGCATATTCTAAATATTTCCTCTTCCATTCTACCATCACCACCACCACACATATTGTTTTACATTATCATGTCTAAAACTGATCAGATCTCAGTTCTCAATATGGAGAGACGCTTCTATCTCAGGAATCAGAAATAATAATCAATAAAAAAACTCAAAGTGAGTGGTTGGCAACTCAGAATGTGTGTTTGTGCGCATGTGTGTGTCGTGTGTGTGTGTGTGTGTGTGTGTGTGTGTGTGTGCACACGTGTCCTCCGAGAAAGCGTGCAAAAGAGGAAGAAAGACGAAGACGAAGACATGATGCCGTCTGGCCTCGACTCAACTCTGCTCTTACCTGGAGCCGTGTCCTCACAATCCAATCTGCCTCTCTCTCTCTCTCTCTCTCTCTCTCTCTCTCTCTGTCTCTCTCTCTCTCCTCTGTCCACTCTGCCTCTTCCTCTCTCTGCCTCCTCCCTCTCTTCCTTCACCTCACCTCTTCCCACCTGTCCTCCTCCCCGGACGACGGATGAGAGAAAAAAACAAAAAGCCCCCAAAAAAAAACGAAAACAAAGTCGGTCCTTGTAAACCTCCTGGACGTTACAGGGTCCACGGTAGTCCATCCGTGACACAAAAGTGGCCGTCCTGAGAAAACATTATTGTTCTGGGCGAGCAGCGCGGGGGGACGAGGGGTCCGACCGGGGAACAGAGGCGTGCATTGTCTCTCTCTCTCTCTCTCTCTCTCTCTCTCTCTCTCTCCCTGTGTGTCTGTGTCTCTCTGCCCTGCTCTGCTGCTGCCGCTGCTCCTGCTGCTGTTGTTTCCTCCTTCAGGTCCTCCCCTCGCGTCGCCGGCGCACACACACCCACACACACACACACACACACACACACACACACACACACGCACACACACACACACACACACACACACACACAGTCACACACACACGCGGGGCAGAATGACGGAAAGGTGATTCATCATTGGTCTACGACAGCTGCAGACTGAATTAGCCACCTCCTCCTCCCCTATCCACCCCCCCCCCCCTCCCCCCCCTCCACCACACACACACACATACCACACACACCACACACACACACACACACACACACACACACACACACACACACACACACACACACACTGCCTTCCACCACCACCCCCCCCAATCAACATGCAAAGCGGCTTAAGGCCTAAGGTAAGCAGGAAAGCGGGGAAAGGAGGGTGTGTGTGTGTGTGTGTGTGTGTGTGTGTGTGTGTAGCTGGGCTGTGGAGAGGGGGAGGAGGAGGAGGAGGGGGAGGGGGAGGAGGAGGAGGGGGAGGAGGAGGAAGATGGGAACCTGTTGAGCGCCGGCAAGTGGAGCGTGACACCCCCAGCATCTCGCGCGCGGATCTTTCATCTGCAATTGACACTATCTGAAGTTTATCAGCACTCGCCCCGCCTCCCCCCCGCACTGACAGGCCCCAATGACCGGCCCGGACACTTCCCACGGGCCCGGCACACACACACACACACACACACACACATACGCGCACACACACACACACACACACAACGCATACATGCACACACACACACACACACACACACACACACACACACACACACACACACCACCACGAGAGAAAGCACAAGAAGATAGCGAAGGAGAGAGAGAGAGAGAGAGAGAGAGAGAGAGACGACGGCTCTATTGCTCAAACTCCCCAAGATTCATTCTTATGCCTTTTTTTCACCCCCCCCCCCCTACCAACACCACGATGTAACCCATAACTCACACGCATGCACACACATCTGCCCTTGTTGATACTTGTAAGCACATATATAGCCTACCCTCATACACACACACACACACACACACACACACACACACACACACACACACACACACACACACACACACACACACCAACAGACACACACAGGGCACTTCAGAGGCCTCCCCGATCAGCGGTGCGTCGCCGACACAATGAAGAGAGAGAGAGAGATAGAGAGACAGAGACAGAGACAGAGACCGAGAGAGAGAGAGTGGGAGAGAGAGCATATGGACCCACATATGTTTCCTATGACGCTGTGAATGCCTCTATTACTCTCCCCGAGCTGACAGTTACATTCTGCTGTCCACTTCCCCCGTCGCTAGCCTGCCTGTCTGTCTGTCTGCCCGTCTGTCTGTCTGACTGCCCGTCTGTCTGGCTGCCTGTCTGTCTGCCCGTCTGCCTGCCTGCCTGCTTGCCCCTCTGTCTGTCTGCCTGCCTCTCTGTCTCTCTGCCTGCCTGTCTGCCCGTCTGTCTGTCTGCCCTGCCTGTCTGTCTGTCAGCCAGCCTGTCTGTCTGCCTCTCTGCCTGCTCGCCACCATCACTTCAAGCACACAGCCCCCACCCCGCCATAGCACCACTATATATAATACATTTATACTGTATAGTTAGTTATATATATATATATATATTTAAGTATTTATTGCAGGCCAGGGTTCGACGCGGCCACTGCAGGGGGGCTGGGGTCCAAAGCACGGTCAAACGCCATTCGACGGGTCAGGAAGAGACGGATAAATTAAATATATATATATATATATATATGAATATATATACTGGGTTTTCCTTTTTTTGGGGGGGGTGAGGGGGGGGAATGTGAGCATGAATTTTTAATGGCTGACTGTTTACATGGGCCCAGGGAAACCTGAGCCGCGTGGTCTTACGGCCTGCTTTTCTGTTTTTTTTCTCTCTCCCCTCCTCCTCCTCCTCCTCTTCTCTTTCTCTCGTTCTCTCGCTCTTTCTTTCATTCGGTTTTTTCTCTTTTTTTTGGTAACCCTTCAGGCTTTCGTCTTCGCACCGACGCAGCAAAGCCCCTCCGTCCGTGAATACCACGCCAGCTCTTAGTGTTCGCCGCCACTCCACCACCACCACCACCTCCACCACCTCCACCAGCACCGTCGCTTGGGGTGGGGGTGTGTGTGTGTGTGTGTGTGAGGGGGGGGAGTGGGTCAGCTTAGCCAAAATAACCATTATACTTTCACCCTCACTTTGGGAGCCCCGCGGACAAGCGCTGAGAACTATGTGCTTCCTGCTAGTATATATATATATATATATATATATATATATATATATATATATGTATATATATATATGTACGCCAGGCTGGGCCTATTAAAACAGGGCACACAGGGGTGCAGGAGGCGGTGGATGTAAAATACACGAGATGTCAATGGAAAAAACTAAATCACATCGGGGGGTGAAGGTTTCAGAAGAAGTCGCAGAAGGACATTCTGCCATAAAAGCACTTTGAGAGCTAAAGCAAAAGGTCAAGAGGGTGGGGGGGGGGGGGGGGGGCAGGAAAAAAATGAGACACACAGAGTGAGAGAGAGAGCGAGAGAGAGACATTCACAGAGAAAGGTGTGTGTGTGTGTGTGTGTGTGTGTGTGTGTAGAATACAGCTCCATGGTGTGTTTTTATAAAGTCAGGGCACATATAATATGTTCGCCTCCCCCCCTTCCCCGCCTCACCTCCTTACACACAGCAGGTGACTACAAGCCAGGTAGAGAGGAGGTGGGGGCGAGGAGGGGGGGGAGGGTGTAAGGTGTGTGTGGTGTGGGGGGGGGGGGGGGGGGGAGGGAAGGAGAGGAGGGGGAGCAGGGGGGGAGCGGAGGGGGCGGTGGTTAAAAGCACAAAAACAAGCCCTTCTTCTTCTGCCACTGCTACCGCTAAATATTTGTAGAAGAAGAAGAAGAAGAAGGAGGAGAAAGGAGAAGAAGGAGAAGAAGAAGGAGAAGGAGGTAGAGGGAGAAGGAGGTAGAGTGGGAGCGCTCAGCATCTTTGAAGTGCGTCCGGCAGCTCAACCTGAACCGCCGCGTCTTTGAAGGAGCCCGGAACAAAGCCGGCGCTATATGGAGCGTTGGAAGTGTCATCAATGGATGTGAGGGTGGAGGGGGGTTCGGCATGCTTCACCTACGGTTGTTTGCACCCACCCGCCCCGCCGCCCCACTCTGCCCCAAGCACCACCCTTTTGTTTTCTTTCGCTGTGCTTATTTCAAGACCTGCCACTTTCAAGGGCAAACACGCATGCATGCACACACACACACACACACACACGCAAACACACACACACACACACACACACTACACACAGACACACACACACACAGGCTTTTAGCGTAGGTTGTGTCAGGGTGACTGTCATTTTTCATCTAATGTCTCTTCATAGAACTTATATCCAAAAGTCTCTTATCTTTCTATGGGTATTATAGGCAATATAGGAAATATTGGAAATATATATTATAGATATATATATATATATTGTCATTGACTGGATGCTAATTTTGGATGCTATCTTTATAGGTCAAAGGTCGGCACGGTGCCTTTCTCGTCCGGACAACGTGAGCCATGTGTTGTCACTTATGCATTTTTCAAAAAACAATGCTTTAATCAAAATAACTTTAAAACAACTAATCCCCACTTAAGCCGGTCAGCTGGAGACACATGGTGGCCCGGGAAAAGTAAATCTGCAGAGAGCAGAGAATGTGGACGCAGACAACAATTGGACGCAGATGTGAGCGGAATTAGCCACAGTTTACTGAGCGCTACACTTCGCTGGTGTCTCCGTACCGCCGGTGCCTCCCCGGGAACGCCGAGCTGCCAGAACAATGCGGGCCGTCATTTGACTGACATTTTGTTTACCGTTTTATTTGTTTATTTGTTTGTTGGTTTATTTATTTTTATTTTTATTTGAGCTCCGGGTGAAATTACATTACAACTGCAGTGGTCAGATGGGTTAAATACATGGCCCCAGCGACTGTGGATTTAAAAAGAATGTAATTAATTGAAACAATAATAATAATTAAGGTTTATTTTGTTGTTGTTTGTTATGCTGTTTTGTGTGTTGTTATTTTGCTATGCATTGCCAAGTTATTCTTAATTCCACAAAAATTGTACAATTAATTTCATTGTCACTCATAGTAATATAATTCCATCAATCAATTATTTTACCCTTACATTTTTCGAATTATATTTCACACCTTAGTGTGCAGAAAATATCCTTTTTTGTGGGTGAAATAAAATGTATATAACATTATACAAAACATCCGTAGGTCCAAAGCAGTAGGCATGAATCCATAGGCCAATGCTTGAACCGCAAATTATTATTTTCGTATTACGATTATAATTCAATGCTCAATTATTCACAAAAGTCACGCGTGTTCCGGTGCGATTCGTCTCTCTCGTTCAGCGGAGTGTGTCACGGTGCCCCGGCGATGCTCTGAGAAGCCACATTAAGCCTGTTAATACCGCGCTCTTCAACCCTCCAAATCACTTCCAGAAGGAGAGGCCGGCTCACCTTTGACGGCCCATCAAACAAGATTTAAGGTGGACATTTTATCACACCCCGCTCAACACGCTGGCCAGCACAGCAAGGGAGCGAGAGAGAGAGCGAGGGAGAGAGGGAGAGCGAGAGAGAGGGAGAGCGAGAGAGAGAGAGTGAGAGAGAGCTGGAAAGAGGGAGAGAAAGAGAGAGAAAAGGCTTAAAATTCTAAAGTCCATGACTTCCACTATGATATGATAGCTTTGTTTTGAAATGTAATTTAATCTGTTCTGAATTTCTGACAAATATTTCTATTTTTCTTTTTTACAATTTGTCAAAATATTGACAATATAATGGCTTAGTTTGGTGGCTGAAGGGGATTTTTTCCCGTTTAAAAAGCAAAAACATTTGTTGCGACAAATAGGTGCACACATCAAAAGTGTGCTGCAAATCCAAATTATATTTATCCTCACTTCACCACTTCATACTCATTATCAGACCTCACGTCAGCACCTTACTGCCGCCGACTGCTAAACACACACACACACACACACACACACACACACACACACACCCTCCCTCCCTGTGTGTGTGTGTGTGTGTGTGTGTGTGTGATCCAAGTGACCTGTATTGGCCATCAACAGAGCTACCTCCCGCGCCTGCCTGCTCGCTTCCTGTTCCTTCGGCCACATATTCTTGGTCCAAACAGCGGTGTGTTAACACAACAACATCCTGCGCTATTTGGTCAACAACTCCAGCCCACTAATCGCACCCGACCCCCCCCCCCCCCCCCCGGACCCCCCACGCCGTATTGGCAACTCAAGAGGCAGCACTGCTGTGTCCTCCCTCTCTCCTCCCCCCTACCGCCACCGCCGCCTATCTCTCTCTCCCTATCTCTATCTCGCTCTCTCCCTATCTTCTCTGTTCCTCTCTATCTCTTTCCTCTCATAAGAGGCGTCGTTTAGACACGTCTATCACCGACCTGGGGATGCTAAGAGAGAGAGAGAGAGAGCGAGAGAGAGAGAGAGAGAGAGAGAGAGAGAGAGAGAGACGCACGCCCGGATGCATGGCTGCGTCGTCCACGCAGTTCGCTTCAATGGTTTCTTCCCTCGACGCAAAACTATTCAAATCTATCCATCGACCGTTGGCCATAAGAAAAACTCCCCTCTGCTCCGGAACAGCATGGATGCAAGCCTGCTACGTACAGTATATGTACACACAGATGTGCACACACACACACACACTCACACTCCCGCATGTACACGCGCACACTCGCAAACACTCACGCACAACACACACCACACGCGGCGCATGGTCCACACACACGCCGCACGCCCCGCAATCGCGCGCACGTGATCGCTGCCCCCGCGTCGACGCATTAGCAGAGCAAATACACGTACGCTGGGCAAACAGCGCCCACATCTAACCCCCGCCGTGGGCCGTTCTTCATTAATTGAGCAAATAATGGTTATTGTGTGATTGAATCGACGCGGCAGGGAGGGAGAGGCGGTCGCACGCGTCTCCCACCGCCTCACCGCCCCCCCCCCCGCCCCCCCGCCGCCCCCGCCATGTTTTGTGTTCAGCCATGAGCCGTGAGACACGAGGCTTCGCATGAGAGCCGTTAATGTATTGCGTTGCGCCGCCGAGCCTCCGCTTCCTCCTCTCTTATCTCTCTCGCTCGTGTGTATTTACGCGGATTCTCTCGACACCGGAACCAGAAGGGCCGTATTCTAAAACTACGCGTTAATTTTAAACATGATGACAAGCGAGAGGGAGGGAGGGAGGGAGGGGAAGAAGATGAGAGACGAGAGAGAGGAGAGAAGGGGAAAGCAAGCAGGCGACACAATTTCAGAGACAACAGTCCCTTATACACACACAACCAACACANCACACACACACACACACGCACGCGCGCATGGGTAAACACACACACGCACAATAATTACCCAGACCCATGATGACACACACACGCACGCACGCACACACACACGCACACATTAAAATGCTGAACATCCTTCAATTAGAGCAAGGAGTGATTACAGCGAGCCACTCTCGTCTGTATTTATGGCAGCACCGAGAAAAGGGAGAGAAGAGAGAGGGCGACAGAGAGACAGAGACAGAGAGCGAGACAGAGACAGAGACAGACAGACAGTCTTAGTGCTGAAGACGGTCCAGGGCTAAAGACAGAGGGGTCCAGGGTCAAAGGAAGGGGGTCCAGGGCTAAAGACAGGGGGGACCAGGGCCAAAGGAAGGGGGTCCAGGGCTAAAGACAGGAGGGTCCAGGGCTACAAACAGGGGGTCTGGAGCTGAAGACACGGAAGGGTCCAGGGCTAAAGGAACGCGGGTCCAGGGTTAAATGAACGGGGGTCCAGAGCTAAAGAAAGGGGTGGGGGGGGGGGTCCAGGGCTAAAGAAAGAGGGGTCCAGGGCTAAAGACAGGGGGGTCCACGGCTAAAGGCCGAGGGCTGAGGGGGCCCCCCTCCTCGGTCTCTCCACACACACGCCGCATTCCGGGCTCAGCAGATGGCACTGGACGTCAACTGCTTTAACTGAGCGGGGTTTGTTTACCCTCCCTCGCCCCGGGTCCAAAGAGACGGGGGGGACCCCATGCAGAGGGCCCGCCTGTCTGGTGTGTCGACCGGTTTGAATTTTTTAAAACGGGCACCGAGCGGGCCGCCCGTGTCCTGTTGCCAGGGTCGGCCAGGGAGGGAATGTATTTTTGTGACGGTAACCTTTTTCTTCTTTTTTTGTGTGTTTGTGTGAAAGCGTGAAAATTATATTGGGAGTTTTAGCACAAGGATTTTAATTACACAAGGATTTCATGTTGTTCTTGTTGTGGTTGATTTTGACATTTTTACAAGAGAAGCAGATATAGAAACACTAATACTAATACTCATAAATAAAAAAATATTAATGCGCAAGAGGAAAATCTGAATATTTTGTGCAACTTTATTAAGAAGTATAAATAAATATGACAAAGCCAGCATATATTGCATTATTAGAGGAATTTCAATTAGAATACAAAATATGTATTTTTCTTACACTATGTTCCCTACATTTTAATTCAAAACAACTCTTTTGAAGGAAATATTTAATAATTTATAATTTGTTATTTACTGTAAAAACACTTCACGCTGTTAACATGTGATAATAAACCTAAGGAATGTGTTTATGTCATATAGAAGGCTGTAGAGGGCCCTGTGTATTTCAGATAATTGTTATTAAATCATAAACTACACTAAAATAATTGGCTCAGTTGCATTTTGTTTTATTACACCTTAGCTGACCTGTTTCTATTTTTAACAGAACCAAACAGCATAATTGAGATCATGGAATTATGGTGCAGTAAACTGTTTAGAATTATGACAAAATTGGAGAAAATAATTTCTTAAAACTGGGCTATTTGTTATATTTACTGTCCAGATTAAATTAAGATGGAATTAATTACTAATGGACATATGAGTGAACATAATAGGTTTATATATGCCAATGTAGGATGACAGACCCAAAACACAAGCTGCACACACAAGAGTATGTATGGCAAACTGGATTATTGTTTCCGATTTATTCATAATATGAAATATAAATACAATGTACTACTGCAGTGTAAAAAAAAAAAGTGTGAATATGGAAATAAAATCAAGTCACACATAAAGTCAAGTAAAAAAAAAAAATCATACTCACTCCAGTTATGGTGGAATCCCCGTTTTGGCGTTTATCCCTAATAATATTCAGTCAGTGATCAATTTTTTTCTTTCTCTTTCTTCTTTCTTTTCTGAAATTAATCTTCTGGAGGGAACGGAGAGTCCAGCCGGGGGTGAAGCAGAGCACACAGCAACACGGCCAGCTACCTTTCTCTCTGTTCTTAGGTGTCGGAGGCCTCTGCGAGCAACACGAATGTACCATGCAAGAGCGCTTTTTTCTTTTTCATTTTAAGTGTCGGGAACCCATGGAGCCCTGTGCCGCGCTTATCTCAGGAGACCCCCGGTCCTGGTGAGAAACAGAGTTGTCCGATTACCGCTTCAGGCACTGACTCGCGAGTGTCTGAGGGAAGAGGGAAAAAAAGAGAGTGAGAGAGCATGAGCGAGAGAGCGAGAGAGCGAGAGAGAGAGAGAGAGGCAGAGGGAGGGAGTAACGGGGAGGGAGAAGGAGAGACGCAGGGAGGAAGGGAGGGTAGGAGGGAGGGAGTCGAGGTTTGCTGCTGCTGTTTGAGAAGTCAGAAAGTTGCTCGGCAGGGCTCTCTCTCTCTCTCTCTCTCTCTCCCTGGGTCCATATGTCACTCACCCCCGGCTCCAAGCGATAGAGCTAACCCCCCCCCCCCCCTCCAGATCATATCAGCGGCGGAGGCTTCGGACAATGGGAGAGCGGCGCGGCAGGGCCAGACCAGACCAGACCACACCACCCCACCGACGGATCACCGGGTGCTCTTCCCCCCACCCCCGAGGGTTCCTCAGCACCCCCCCACCCCCCCTAACCTCCTCACCCCCACCCACCCACTCCCTCCCTCAACCCCTCTCCCTTTCTCCACCCTTTGGTCACTCCAAACCATTTTTCATTTCCTTCTGTTTTTTCTTCTTCCTCTCTCTCTCTCTAATGTGTCTTGTGGGGCAGAGGGGTGGTGGTGGTGGTGGGTGGGGTCAGGGGTAAGGGTTTTCTACGGACCATACGTGGATTTAGCAGGGTGGGGGTGATGGGGGTGGTGGGGGGGTGGCGGGGTAGGATGGGGATAAACAGGAGTTTGGGTCATTAGTGTGTGGATCCGGGGTGAGGTGAAGAGGGGTGGTGCTGGTGAGGGTGGGTGGGGGTCTCGGCAGCTTGGCCGTGTCTGTCCCCGCGACGGGATGGTTGGACTCCTTTGTCGACACACGTGCACACACACACACACACACACACACACGCGCGCGTGCACACACACACACACACACACACCATGTCTGTCTGTGTGGTAATGATTGCCTTCTGTTCGCTTCAGGTTGTTATTTTAGCGGGCTGCACACGAGGGTACGCAACCGAACGCGCACCGAAAACGCGCGGACGCTAACCCGCGGCTAGCGTCCGCACACGCGCCCCCCACCACCGGCCCCCCCGCCCCCCCGTAGCTAACGGCTGTAGCCAGCATTTATTTAAACATGTCTGGCGTGTCGTTCCTCCTTCTCTCTACCTCCCTACCGCTCTCTCCAGTGACATATTGGTTATTTTTTGGTTGGGGGGGCGGGTTATGAATGGTTGAATGTGCAACGAACCGCTTCCCCAGAATTTGGCTAATTGCGCGTCATAAAACAGTAGGTGAAATACGGATGCAGGTCATATGGAAACGCGCTGATGAATCGAGGACGGTGGGGGGGGAAATAATGCATTAGGAACAGTAAAGAGGTGGTGAAAGAGAGAGAACACATGTGGCCAGAGGAGGAGGAGGAGGAGGAGGAGGAAGAAGAGAGAGGTGTGTATTAGCGGTTAGCCTCTCCTTCGCTAGGCTCCCATTCGCGAGGCCGCGGCGTCAAGTCTCCAATATCTACCGGTCGGTCAGGGAGTGTAAAACAAGAATCATATTTCAGATTCTCATTCAACGGCCAAGACTCATTGGACAGTGTTTGCCATCGTAAAGTCTGTCAAAGCGCTTCTTATTTTTTATTTTAAACTCGGCAACCACAACACACACACTCAACTATAGCTCACTGCTCGCTATGTATTTTAATTCACGGCAAATATTGATATAAGATATTAGTGCAGCAGACACCAGTTCAACTGGCAGCGGCGTTGCAACAGTCACAAAGGCAAACAAATTAGAAAGAGGTCCAAACAGTGTGAGATATTGATTCAAATGTATCAGAATCAGAAACAGCTTGATTGCCTTAGTTTTTGCAAACAAGGAATGTGCTTTTGTGCAATTGGTGCCTAAGATTGAACATTAAACATTAAACAGCGTAAAAACATCCGTAGAAATTCAAAAACATGCTAAACAATCAAAAAATATATATTAAAAATATTTAAAAATTAAGCAAATAAATAGGTGCAACTTAAAGAAAAAGATGTGGCATGAAAGAATAAGAATAATGTAAATAAAGGTAACTGGCGGCCTTCTCTAAACGCTCTGCTGCCAGGTAAAGCCATAGGCTAATGTTTCACAATCTGAGCATGAAATATTGCGTGCTGAATAAACTTTCTTGATAACTCAATTGAATTTAATAGATCGATGCTCTGGGGACTCTCAAGCAAGTTTTTTCTAATAGCGCCAGAAGTCGTCCGCCGAGTTATTGCGTTTGCTCTGTGACTCCCTTTCAATAAGCGGCGGTGGTTGAATTAGTGTGCGAGGTAATTTAGAAAGAGAGTTGGTTGTTCAACTCAAAGTGTGCGAGGTATAATTAGCCACGTTGTTTGCGAGCCGAGGCACTGAACTCGTACTTTCCTCGTTTGACGCCATTTGCTCGCTGTTGTGGCTCAAGGCTCCACACAACCCTGTCTGTTTTGTGTTTTACTAGAAATCACTGTAGATTACAGACAAACATATTTACGACAGTATCAAATTCGGGTGCGTTAATTCAAAGAACTCGTTGAGGAAACACTTTGTGGTTTTACAACACTATTTTGTTCACAAGATTGTTCCACGTTTTTTACGTAACACGCGTGAAGTTACATTTTACATGGACGTAATGAACGAAACCACCAAATATGCGAGTGAAATAAAACCGGCAGATGCGCAAATTAGATCAATAAAACGATCTCATCTCGAACTATAAAAACCCACTCGCCTTTAAAAAAACAAAAAAAAACCCCAAAAAAAAAACCCACATCCAGCGTCTGCCAAATGGAAGCTTAACAAAAGATGCACTGATACTGTTCAACTGACATCAGCTCTAAAACGCCACTTGCCAAAAACTATATCAAGCCAGAAATTTGAGAAGTGCGCTAAGATTAAATGCGAAGCCGTTCTTTATTAAGGATTATCTTGATGGGGACTCAGTGGTCTTGGTGTTGTGGGGTTGCGGAGATGCCTGCCCGCAATTTAGAGTGAAGAGAGATATGCGCTGTCCGCCCGGGCCAACAAGTTCGCCAGTTGGGCTAAAAAAAAAAAAAAATAGAAAGAAGACTCATCACTCCCAAAATGGACGAAGCGATCTTATTTTAAAAAGGATCGTGTGTAGTGGACCAGGGGTGTCGAGTCGAACCCCAGCCAGAAGGTACCGAGTTCGATCTCCGCCGTCTGCAGTCGAGTTATTATCGGCGTCCTTAAGCAAGACGTCTTAACCCCTAATAATGACCTGTATCTGAGTGAACTCAGAAACAGGTAACACTGCAATTCGCTTTGTAAACGGCCAAATGATAAGCAACCAAAGCGAGGAACTTCTCAACTCATCGCAGAATCTGCATCTTTCCCTCTATTAGGCCACTATTTAGTAATTCGGCACATCATCCTAAACCAATTGCACTAAACTAAACTGTAGATACATGACATTAAAGAGCAGGTAGGAGGAGAGGGGGTAAAGGCGGCATCTTGCCCCGTTGACCTCGGCGATCGAACCCGGGCCCACCGCCGTTGGGCAGGGAGTCCGACACCACGCGAGCAACGAGACTATCCTTCCTCCAGCTATTAAAAAGGAGGAAACGGTGGGTACTTCGGTCGAGCGAGTTTATACAACTTGACAAAGAACACATAAACAAACGCGCAACGAGCGGCCCGTGATGTGACAGCCGATCACGTTGAAGGGATGACACGACATGCTAACACTCTGGTGACACGCTTTTTTTTTTGTCTTTTTTTTTCCTCCGTGGATACGCGTCCAACGTGTTTGGCTCCTAGCTTACTACCGTGCTAGCACATGGGGTCACACCTTCACAGATTAAGTTCCACTTCTTTTGACACGAGGAATGGAGAATTCCAAGCCACAGCCTTTACTACCCTCCGACATGGGAAATATGAACTTATGAAAATAGCATTAAAAAATAACAGCTTTTATGTATCCATACAATTAGTCCCAGCTGAAGTTTTCGCCTATTGATTTAAGGGGAGGGGATGGGGGAGGAGGGGGAGTCATTTAGCCGTACAACTTTCTCCCGTTTCCTGACACACGTGGGACCAACGGTTTGACGGATTGTAATATGTAATATGTAATATGTAGAAATTGTAATCTGTCCAGGCTCCCTCCAACGAGAAGTCGGTTTGCCAAAGTTGAACAAAGGTGAGCGTGTACTGGCCGGAACACAACAATAATATTTTCTGTTGATCTCCATTGGCTTTTGAAATATAAATCCCCTGCGTACGGGCAGCAATAAAACATACAAGTAACAGTTTACACCAACTGTATATGTGATTTTGTTCGACTAACATCCCTAAATAACTTTGAAGGTGTATTGCCAAGGCTCAAACATCTCGATGTGACATTAAGAAGTTTATCCACGGGGGGCTTTCATTAAAACTCGAAAGTAAATCTTTGATCATCACACGCCGTCGCCACAAAAAGAGGATTCTGACAGTGCAGACACATAATTTTAAAGTCCCTCAAGGTAAATTACTAGCAAGTCGAGTGCTTTCAAGTGGTGAATGAAAGTTCTCGTGAGGCCCGAGTTCTCCGCGGAAGAAACAAACACCAGGTTTGTGCGGACGAGTGAACAGAGTAAATACAGAGCGTACACCTCGACATGAAAACACACATTGGATGTTTCCTCTTCTGAAAAGTCTTGTGAACAAAGGGCGCAGTTAACCTCAACAGACTCCGAACCTCAAGGCAAAGTTGCATATTATAAGCAGCTATGTTGGTTGCACAATGTTGGGCTGGTCAAAAGTCAAAAGTCAAAACAAATAATCCCAAGGAATCAGATATTGAGATAGCTCAATATGAACTCGACAGCGGGGGGAAACTCTGCAAGACAAACAAACCATTAAATGGTTATTCATAATTCTACTGTAAAATACTGTTCACCGTTTCTGTGCTAGCAATCTCTCTGGGGACCTTTATCCATGAAGGGAACCATGCGTTTTACTTAAAACAAAGCGTTGTTTTATGCGTCATGACGCACACCTGGAGAAGGCCTACAGGAGGAACCCGTGAATCCTAAGACAGACGTTTTATTGCTCTCCCTTGGCTCCCAAAATGAGCCAAACAAGTACACTTTAGAGAGCTATTACTCAGAGCAAGACACCCCTACATCTGGGAGTCTCTGCAAGGAGGCCGAACTCCGACCAATATATATATCCAGCATGTTTGAAGATGAGGAAGAATCAATACATTAAACGCAGAAGAGGGCGCTTCGGCGCAACAGGCCGTGATTCATTTGAAAAACATTCAAATTTATACAGATTTTTTTCTCCCTCTCTCTCTATGGAATTTCACCATGGGGATTAATAAAGTAATATATAGGCTTATTTGGAGACGGATAGACAGAAAGAGGGAGTAATAGAGTGAAAGAGAGAAAGAGAGAGAGAGAACCTGGTATTGTGGAGCACTTTCTTGGCCCTGGTGGTGTGTAATCTTACGGTCAGAATGAGAAGGTTTGCCAAGTTGGTAGTGGCATTTTGGATGTCCTTAAATACAGCAGGAAAACAACAAATCTATCATCTGCATGTTCTTCTGTGCTCCGCGGTAGCAGTGCCCGTCACTGCTCCTGGACAAATAATAGACTTTGATTCAGCAAAGAGTGTCTGGCGACATCCCAAGGTGTGTTTGTGCGTTAAGGAACTTCCATAAACTTGCATACGGTGTCTTTGTGCGTTGAGGAACTTCCATAAACTTGTATACGGTGTCTTTGTGCGTTAAGGAACTCGCATAAGCACAGACAAGGTTTAGTTGACCTTCCCCCGCCTGAACACAGTTTTAAGAAATAAAAATATAATATCATGCCTATAATTAATTATAAGAATTATAAGAAAAGTTTCTGCCAACCAATGCAACAGAAACAAGTGCTGCGGACCTATAGGTATAACTTTATATGCTTTCTGGACAACAACGGACACAGACCGGCACTGAAGGTAAGCCCTGTGCCGCTAGCCGCTAGCCAGGAAGAGAGAAAACGTTGCTTTTGTTGTCTCGTTGGGGAAGTCGGCAATAAGAAAAACATAGAATTACCCCCCTGGCCTTGTCATTGAGGGCAAACTGTGAGCCGAGAGGAGAAAGGTCGGCATCTTTCACGTCGCCGTTCTATTTCTGTCCCGTCATCTTAAAGCTTCCTCCTTATGGCGGCGGCGGCGGGGACAAAAAAACCAAAACACACACTTTCAAGTAGTCACCAGCAGCAAAGAGAGGACAACTATCCCCACGCAGATGCTGGTTTCACTCACTAAACTTCTGAACTTTATTTCCACGGGGAGCAGGGTTAGGGTTTGGTTGGGGGGAGTTGGGTGGGGATGGGGGAGCCGCTGGGCATAGTGACAAGTCCCTTTTGTGGAATGAACAGTTTTCATTGTTTGCAGTGATCTGAATGCGGTCGAGTTACTGTGCAGAGCCTCTTTAAAAATCCCCTCCACCCCACCGCCCTCTCCTTTCACCACCACCACCACCAGTATATACCCTGGAATCCAGGTTTTAAAGAGAAGACACTCAATCTAAATCAGCTGCAAACCTAAAATACCATTATGTGTGGTAATACATTTGAGCACCCCCACACACACACACACACACACACACACACACACACACACACACACACACACACACACATACACACACACACACTCTAACAGGAGCATGGGTGGGGAGATGAGCACAGCGGCGACTGTAAGGAACATGTGTTAGGAGCGGCCCCAACTGTCCATGGCCCCCGGGGGCCCCTACACCGCCTCGTGCCACCCGGGCATCCAGAAATGTGGCACTCCCTGTCCCCCCCACCGCCCCCGACACCCCCTCTCCCCCCCTCCAGCTGCCTCCCTCCCCCAGTTGGGCCCAGGTCAGCACAGAGAGAGAGAGAGAGAGAGAGAGAGAGAGAGAGAGAGAGAGAGAGAGAGAGAGAGCGCGCATGGTGGGCGGGTGTGGGGAGGCCAGGCTGTTGTGGATCAGCACCAGGTCCGGAAGTCACCACCACCACCACCACGCCCCCCCACCCTCTCTCCACGACAACACTCCAACACCCATGGGAGTGGGGGGAGTGGGAGCTTGAGCTGGAAAGGGTTTTTGTTAAAAACCCTTGCTAAATGACTCCCAGTTGGACCGAGGACAAACTGCAACTGAACCCAACCCCGCTTACCCCCCCCCCCCCCCCTTCGGTCCCTGTCAGATACCGCACCGGTCCCAGAGCCACTCACCGAAGGGCCCCGGGCCAGGCCCCTGTGACATTTGTGCAGCCCGGAGCCCCCACATAACAAAAACACATTAGGCAAATGTCTGAGGTCAAACGTCTGTTTGAATTGGCCAGATGAAAGCCACTTAGATCGGGCCCGGGCCATTCTGCTCGGTGACTGAACGCAGTTGGGTCTCGGCGGCGGCGACGGCGGCGGCGGTGGTGGTGGCAGCGTTGGTGGCGCGGTGGTGGTGGTGGGGCCAATGGTTTGTCTCACCGGCTTAGTACGCCCGCGCGCTCCGAAGCCAACGTACCTTCGGCAACCCGCGGCGGATACAGAAATACAAACACTGCCATTCCAGGATAAGGGTATTATTAGTCAGCAAGCTATCCAACATGAATGAATCAGGCTGATGGTGGTGGTGGTGATGGGGGGGTGCTACTACATACTGTAGCATAGCTTATATTTAACCCACCAGTCAGTCCCACTTGTTACCCCCCCCCCCCCAGAAGCATGTGCACACAGCAGGACTCTCTCTCTCTCTCTCTCTCTCTCTCTCTCTCTCTCTCTCTCTCTCTCTCTCTCTCTCTCTCTCTCTCTCTCTCTCTCTCTCTCTCTCTCTCTCTCTCTCTCTCTCTCTCTCTCTCTCTCTCTCTCTCTCTCTCTCTCTCTCTCTCTCTCTCTCTCTCTCGCCTGCGTATTGAATGTGTGTTGCTATTGGACACCGCTTTTCGAGTCATTTTTAACTCCACGGACGGACACTTAGCAGCTGGGAGTATTTATCATCTCTTCCTCCTCCTTGCATGCCGCCTTAAAAAAAGAAAAAAGAAAAAGAAAACAGGACATATGGATTATCTTAGCCACCAAATGCTGTTCGTTTTATAGGACAGGGTGTGAGATGCTGACCGGCACATTTTCTATTTAACAGTAGTGAAGAACGAAGAGGGCGTGTGCAGACACTACTAGCCAGCCGCTAGCTCGGAGCAGTAGGTGCGTCCCATCACGGCTCCGGTCACATACAGGGACTTGAAGCATGGCAAGAAGTTCAGAAATAACCAGGGAGTTGGGGGGGGGGGTGGTGGGTTAATCACAGTTTAAGGCGATGCGTGAAGCGTGCTGATGTGTATGCTAATAGCGTAGCCCCTAAAGCACCTCCTGATGACTCCTGAGCATGTGTCTGGGACTCGTCACGGCGCCGTGCTCTGAGCGGAGGAGGCAGGCTTTTATTTATTTTTCTTACCAGCGCAGGTCCAGTGGTGAGCAGGCAGGACAAACTGTCCGAACAGCTTTGAGCGAGATTGCATCATTTAAATAGTTAAGCCCGGTAACCCACCGCCCTTGAGGAATTCTAGGGGGGGAGAGAGGCAGGAATGCAAATTTGATTTGGGTTCGCTGGAAAATGGCTAAAAGAAATAACGGTTTGCAATTATTGCACAATTAGAAACTAATTTAAGACATGTTTTCCACATCTCCATGGAACATTCAATTCATAGCTATTGTAAACTCATTGAAAACATTTTCCACATCTCCATGAAACATACATATCATAGCTATAGAAAACTAATTTCAGATACATTTTTCACACAAAAAAACAAACTTAACACATTATTTTGATTATTATTTTGATAACCACTATTACAAACTATTGTAAACTGACTTCCAAGTGGTCATATGGTCTTTTTCACCACCAAATCTTTGTGAAAACAACTAAAACTCCTCAAAAACGTCCTACTGCAGTGTATTCATGCAAAGCTGTTGTGAGAAACATCCATGCGAGTAACGGGGGGGAAACTAAATGATATGCCAACTTTCCATTTTGACTTCCCTCTTGATGTGTTGGGAATACCAGCGCAACCCCCCCGCCTCCCGCCTCCCGGAAGGTGACTTCCTCCGTGAGGAAATGGAATTTGCAATGTTGCCTGGAAGGCACAACTATTACTTTGTACCGTGTGCTGAGAATGTGCTTTATCTAATCTCGCTCAGGGGGGGAAGACGAAGAAAAGCCAAATTTGGAGCAATTTGGAGCTGATGAGGAGAGAACCAATACCTCACTGATACTGAACAGTTCACTTAGCGATACTTCTATGTTTTAATGTGTTTACACAACGGTTAATGTTTCAGAGATTAGCGTTGTAAGATAGTACAATAGAGCTGTTTTGTACACTAAAAACCTGCTGGATTTTATTATGAACAATTTTGCTATATATACACACACAAATCTAAAAGTTCAGCTTCTATGCACTCACTATCACAACAATTGTGCTTTGGAAAGAACGTTAAAATTGGGCAACGCATAATGATATAGTAACGGATCCGTTTGAACTCGTGCTCTGTATACGATGTAAATTAATCCAGCTCTTGACAGTGAGTGGATTCACATTTATATTTAGCTTGTCTTCACTACGGTGTATTTGGATCACTCAGATGATCCGGTTCGTCCCATCGTGTACATACTGTAGATACTGCACTCTTTCATCAATTACTAAAGCCTTGTTTAGCCACACGACGTGAGTAATGGGGAAACAAAAGAGCAGCCAAGGTTATCATCACAGCGCTGGTGACAGACAGGTGAAGATCGAGCTACCGGGAGGATGTTGCCGCCGTCGCTGCCAAATATCTCCGGGGAGAACTCGCCGTGAACCCTCTTAGGTGACACCTCTGATGATCACCCCCCGGCCCCCCTGGTGTGAATCAGAGATTGTAGACTATCACTAACGATACGGAAGACATCCTGATTCACCTTTCCGACGGAAGGTGTGTGTGTGTGTGTGTGTGTGTGTGTGTGTGTGTGTGAAGTGTGTGTGTGTGTGAGTGTGTGAGTGTCAGTCATCAAAGATGCACCGGTGGGCAATGCGTCATGTCACCTCACGCCTCCGCCACGTGCACACACACACACTTCACACACACACTTCACACACACACACACACACACACACACACACGATGAGGCATGATTCATCGGTACCAGCATTCATACCTCACACCTTTTCTTCTCTGCTTGATGCGACCGCAGTCCCGGCAACCACAACAAAGACATTCCGGTCATCCGGGGCCATCCTGGCGCTCCAAAATAAACATCCCGTTTGCCGGGGATTCTTCTTCTTCACAGGGTGGGAGTGGGGGGGGGGGGGGGGGGGGGGGGGGGGGAGTCAGGGGGGAGAGTAGTAAGAAGCAGGGGAGGGAAGGGAGAGGGAAGGGGAGGGAGAAGGTGTATTTAGGGCCTGCTCTCCAACTGTATGACTCACAAGGACGATCCTCCAGATCCTCCAGGTGTCCCTGCTCGCAAAACCAATAAAAAGTTTGTATATCGCTCAATTTGTCAGCTTTATTTTATTTTCACTTCAAGTGCTTCATAAAGTGGGTCTGGTTTTTTTGTTGTTGTTTTTTTTTATATAGTTTGGCGAATAAATGTTGAATCATGGGAGCTGCTTTTTGTTTTTTCTGAAGTGCCGTGTGTGTATGCAGCCGACGTAGCGGCGAGATGAAACTATAAATAGCATTGCGGGTGCCCATGGTAACAAACAACCCAGCCCCGGTCCAGGATCGGTTACAGGAGTAGAAACTTTTTATAGGTCACAAAAAAACTGCCAGTTGCCTAGGAAACAATGAGGAAGAAGAGCTGTGGGCTTTTCTGGAAGCCGAAGAACAGGTAACACCGGTCCAGGGGGTAAACCAGGGCGCGATTATAGAGCCCCCCCTCTCCGTTTGGATGAATGAGAGTTATCAGAGAGGCCGTTTGGCGGTAATTAACAGGTTTGCTCTCGCTGGCGATTGTTGTGTGCTGCTTAAGAAGCCTGCAGCTGGGCCCGAGCACCTCGGAGCACGCTCACAATGGGGGGAAGAAATGGTTGATTGTTTTTGTAGAAGCTCCGAGAAAATAGGCCAGAGCAGGAACCTTGAAGACATAAGGAAACAAAAAAACGCGAAACCGCTGGCTGGTAGACGTTGAAGTGAAAGTAAAATAAAGCGGACAAATTGAGCGATATAAAGACTTCCTATTGGTTTTGCGAGCAGGGACACCTGGAGGATCTGGAGGATCGTCCTTGTGACTCATACAGTTGGAGAGCAGGCCCTAAATACACCTTCTCCCTCCCCTTCATCGCAGCATGGGGAAGTGTATTTCTTCTTGTTGTCTTCCTGCTATATTAGTAACGTATCTTCTACCTGAATTGTCGCTCGACTGGATGCGGCTCCTAGTTTTTAAAACTAGTGTTTGAACTTGAGTCAGGATGCAGTCACCGCCGCCGTGTCCCGCTCCGCGCTCAGCGCCGCTGTGACTCACATGCACTTTGTTGCATGATGACGATGCAATTTACAAAATTACAAGCTAGCTGAAACCCTGCCCCAAAGTAGCCCCAGACTCGGCCTGAATTATTAATAAGCTATTGATGAGCGCCTAATAAATGCACTCAGCCCGACGACCCAATGACATTCCCGTCTCCGGTCGGCAAACCGCCTCTGACACTTTCTGGCGGCACATTGTTCGCCTGGTTGACGGTAAAAGTTGTGCGCTGAGAAAACGTGTGTGCTCATTTTAATCACAAAAGCGAATCGCTTTTTTTGCGATGTTCAGATCATCTTACTACGACTGCTCCCCTATCTCCACTAATGCTTGCCAAGACAAAAATAAGAACAACACCCATGCCAGCTAATTACAGTTTCACACTGTGTGACAGTCCGCAATCTTCACTTTTTCACTTGGCAGGCCACCAAAATGTTCCAATTTTGCTCACACAGGGGGACTCGCCGTGCCAACCTGACGGAGGTAGATGAGGATCGCAAGTGAATTACCGGCATAATTATGATTCCTTCGCCTGCCTTTAGGTATTAATAAAAAAAATCTATCAAGCGACGACTTCCGTATCATATCACTGAAGAATGGACGAAAGTATGAAATCAAATTTTTTTTACAAGCAAATTTGATTAGAAAAAAACTAAACAAAAAAAATGCCACATGAATTGTTGTGGATGGAAATGTGTTAAAGTGTGTGTGCAAAAGTGTTAAATATCATATTGTTAATCCATAAAGGTAGAGATATGGAGTAACAACATGACAGCGTGACTTAATTTATACAATATTGTGCCAATCATCAAATAACAATCAACTCGCTGGCGGTAGCTTTCCGATCGACCTGCGGGGGTCGGCCATCTTTAACTGGTCGGCCAGCCCGAGCGGCAGCTGCAAAGCACTTAATAAATTGCACCTTTTACAAAAGGAAAAGGTGATGAATTGAAAAATGTTTAGGCCTCCCCATGAATAATTGACGACGCCTCTCGCTCAAATCCGGTTGCGATGAATAATTAAAATTAATCTCATTATGGGAGTTTTCATTATGGGATAATTTAATTAAATGAGCGCCCAAGGACCTCTGAGGGGCCCGGGAGCCACGCGGGCCCCTGCCGCCCTGCTTCTTTAATGGGGCCGAGGACAGGAGAGTGCACTGGTAATGCACAAGGGCCCATACATTATTTAATGGATCGCGCTAAGTAAAGGACAGATCAATGATAACTTGTCATCTCGTCAATGTGTTAAAAGCATTCCGCAGTCCGCTGCATCGAAGATACCCCTTCAAACGAGAGGCCCGGTCATGGGAAAACGTGTCTCTGGCCGTACACACGTTGAGAATAGACGAAGCCGCGCCGTACGCGGGACTATTTATTGTTGTAATCGCGACGTACGTTAAGGACACACAGCCGTCAGAGGAGGGAGCGACGAGTGAACGCTACTTAGCTGCAAATACTAAAAGGTAAAAAGGTGTATGTCTGATGCTAAAGCAAAATATATCATCAGTTGAGCGAGATGTGTGAGTCATTGTGTGAGGCCATTCAGAAGCTTCGTAAATGAGGAAGGGTGTGTGTGTGTGTGTGTGTGTGTAGGCAGGGGAGGAGGTGGTGTGTGTGTGTGTGTGTGTGTGTGTGTGTGTGTGTGAGGGGGGTGGGATGGGGTGTCTTGGCTTTGCCTTGTCTCCAGAAGCACTTAAAGGCCTCCTCTAATTATGCCACCGCACTGGATACGCACACAGCGAGCTCGCTAGCTAGCAGCGAGACACCTCCAGCCAGTGTTCGCCTGCACACAGGGATCAGGTTCTGAGCTCCTCGCGCTGCAACCAAAAATAAATAACAGCTTGAGAGACAAACACAGGGATTGAAGACAAGCCATACGCGCAGAAAAAACTCAATCAAAATCTGTTCTCCGTGTGAACGGGGCAACATTTGGTCGAGGGGGGCGGCGGGGGGGGGGGTTTCGGTCATGCTGGTAATTTTGCAAACAATCGCCGTTGATTGTGATCATAAACTATTGTTGTGCGTAGACTTGACGTTTATTCCGTGGCGTGCTTGGGACTTTTTGCGATTCCGATAGTGGGAATTTGCAGCGCCGCTGGTGTTTATATACACTCCGTAATGCGTGAAAATGTGCGGTCCAAACTGTATATCATTAACGTCATACTTGTACAAATTACACGTATTTGATTAATATGCTTAAAACCACGGTGGAAATCGTAATGAGGAACACGTGCGACGCTCCGTACTGCATCAGCGTGCAGGCGAGGAAAAACCCACACATAGACGTATACATATGGATATTCATGGACGATGTCTGCATTTGCAAGAGGGGAAAGAAACCTCCTCGAACATAAACATTACCATTTTGTGAAAACAACTGAGTAATTAGTTTAGGGATAATAAGCTGGGGAAGGCACACAATGAAAGAAAGCATTCTGGCTTCAAAATGAATAAAAATTGATTGCGTCCCAATAAAAAACAAATTGGCAGAGTGTTAACTGGATTCCACATAAACGTCTGTAGCAGTCCCTGGTCGCTTTATTGTGTGCTAATGCAATAGAGAACACTTAGCAATAAATGCCTTTCTCTCTGATGAGCTCACTGAGGCTCTCCAAGAGGGCCTGATGAAATTGGAAAAATTAGATTTGCGCTATCTGCTAATGACTCCTAAAACCAAGGAAAAAATCTGGAAATAGAATTAGCCTGCCCTCTCCTTCTCTAAATACATCATATGTAAATTACTGTCATTTGGAGAAATATGCCTGCCTGGAAGGTACAGCCCTTCATTAGACGTTTCCAATAGGTTTGGGACCGGGGAGTTTAGTAAGGAACTCCTCCAGGATATTTTGAGAAAGTTTGTGTATTTGGAGAAGGAAGGTAAAAGGTGTTTCTAAACTTACAGAGAGGCATACCGCTGCAGACGGACGACGAGCAAATCTGCTCCTAGATCGTTTCAGAGATGCGGATCCAATGGTTTCAGTTTCACACGTAAAGTCAATAGTAAGTCAATAGTATTGATTAAGATTAAGACGACCTTGTAATTTCTTTCTTTTTTAAAGCCGACGAGTAAACGTCTGATTGATTAGGTTGAATTTGAAAAACTAATCTTGTAGCGGTTGGTAATCCAATATTATATAGCCTAGTTGTTGTGCTTTGATTGTAATCAGCCTTACTTGAATGTCGCTTTTGATCAAAGTATCTGGTAGATGAGTACATGTAAATACAATACAATATACTGCATGTAAATACACACCATTAATTGTCGTAATACTGTTGTTTACGTGTGTATTCTGTCCTGTATTTGTGTCTGGACTAGTGACTGTAACACAATAGACACAAGTGCAGTGTCTCATTGCAGGCTATTAACCCTTTGATTAAATGAACGCCAGCCAATATGATACTTCACTGTGGTCACACAGACCAATGAGACCGTGGTGCACGGATTTAACCGAATGCTCGATTGACAATTACTTTTTATTAAAGGATATCAATGTCATTTAAACACCTCTTATCATGTCATGTTTTCACTAATTTTCGTTTTTATTTTATGTTCATCAATGAAGTTGACAACCCAAAACAACCGGTAGCAGTTGCATAATTCAGATGAACAATTGCACATCTTTATTCTTTATTTCACTATAAACAGCCTCGGTAGTGCATCCTACTTCCATGTAATTATAAACAAGAGGAAGTCGAGTGGATTTAAGGGCAAAACAAGAGATAGTTCTCATCGATCGACGACAAAACAGAAGCTGTGCTCAACCACTGAAACCCATTCACTCCGTCAAACTGCCAAATGACGAGGTCCGAGCGGCATGAATGACAACTCTGTCGCAATTACACAGCAATTAAACAGGATAAGTCGTGTTTGCACCGCTGCCCGCATTTCCCCGAACACGGACAATGGGTGCAGGCCAGGGTTGCCTAGCAGTGGGACCCGGCAGCTCCTGAGTGTTCCCACCGGCGGGAGCAGGTGAGTGAATCAGCTGCCTTTGTTCTGAGCTCATCCACACCCCCACCCGCCTCCCATTGAAAAGGCCAATCTCTGCCTTATAACCTCCAGACCGGACAGACTACCATGGCGGGGGGGACTCGACAAACACATGCATTGTACCAATGGGCTCACTTAAAAATACAAACTCTGATTTCCACGTACTTTTACATTCAGGGAATTTGGCGTTTGACGTGTTTGTCCAAGGCCATTTACAAGAAGTGCATTTGTCCAAAGAGCGCGAAAGAACAATATATCCGTGCTGACGGCACGGTACGATTTGAATAGAACAAGTTTCAAGCACTCAAACGTTCATGATTGCTCGGTTAACAGAACACATTGTAATTGCCAGGTTAACTCCTTCCTGGTAGACAGCAAGCTGGCTAGCATAAGACGCTACACAATGCTAAGTACTATTTTAAGTGGCTCAACCACACATTATGCTGGCTCAACCACTATAAGTAATACGGCGTGTATAGCGATGACAGGTTTGATTTGATTGGTTTATTTAATACATTCACTTGATCAGATTGTCGTCATGACAACCCAACGACAGGGTGATTGTTCTCTCTGGTCTGGTGCCTCTCCTAGTGGTACTGGGTGGTGGCTCAACGCCATTTTATTTTCATTTCAGTGTGAATGAATGAATGAATGAGTGAATGAGAGCATATAGGAGAGTGTAATCCTGGTGATGGGTGGTGGTGATGTGTGTGTGTGTGTGTGTGTGTGTGTGTGGAGGGGGGGGTCTCTAGAGGGGTCCTACTGGACGACGACCACATATGGAGCCCAGGGCAGCCAGACGGGCAGCTGTGGGGTATTTCCACTCTGCCCAGAAGCGCCAAACTTTTAATGGGCTTTAAAAGAAACTCATTAGAACCCCGTCTAACCCGAATGGACGCCTATTTAAAAATGTAAAAGAAATAACTCATTTGGTTCAAACTTTTCTCTGTGTTGAGATATAAGAGAGATAAGATAAGATAAAACTGTATTAATCCCGAAGGAAATTGTTGTGCCAGAGGTTGCTCAAAAATAACAACATAAGAACAAAAACAATAGAATAATAAATGTAATAAGTGTATACGCTTAATAGAATAACAATAAAGCTGCATAATTCTATGTCACTGATATAATTATACAGCAAATTAACATATGTATGTACTACGTGTGAATGTGTTTGCGTGAAAAACAAAATCAGGAAATCTGAGCGATCGAGATCGTGGGGATATTGGCAGAGCGGGCCAATATCTCATCAATACCACCAATGAAATCCTATGAGAACTGAGGGGTGAATCCACACGGTAATTAACCCCTTAACGTATTAGACGAGCGCGAGAGATTATGGTAATTGAAAGTCCATGCCGTGACGGAAATAACCGTTCTCACACCGGGGCCCAGACCCACTGGTGCCTTTTGCTGTCTGTTGCTGGCAAGAACTAAATATATTTTCTGCATTCTGAACGGCATTCCAGTCTGAAGCTTACGTGCCAGTAGTTAACAGCGTATGGGAATAAATAGCGGTCTCGGGCCAAGCCTTGAGACTGTCAGAAGTCAGACGAGGGGGTGTGTGTGCGTAATATGTACATGTGTGTGTGTGTGTGTGTGTGTGTACATGCAAGTGCCTCTCTACATAGACACGCGTGTGCACGTGAGCGTGTGCGCAAACCGCATCGGATCGTAAAGGTATTATATAGCGCGTGATGTCATTCGTCTGTGATGTCAGGTTTTTTTGCGTTCTTTCGTTTCCTTTCTTTCTGTTGTTCTCCTTTATAGGTAAGACCCATCACAGGCATCGCAGACATTCATTAATGTCAGGAAGGTGGGGGGGGGGGGTGTGGGGGGTCGCGACTGAGCTCCGGGGGGGTGTGGGTGGAGAGAGACCTTATTTCAGGATGGATCAGGGCCCGGCTGAGCCAGAATTATGTCACTCGGGGCCACCTGTTCTTTAGGAAAACACATCAGCGGGGGCCTTAAGTACAGTAGTTCCGGTATGCTTCCAAAATATGAACTTCTGAACCTTCGGCGGGGGCTGCTCCTGCGCTACCTTCTCATTTTGCAGTTAGGAGCAGAAGCAGAAGTGTGTTGTTGGCCACAGACACCCACCACCACCACCACCTCCACCACCACCTATCCTAACCTCCACAGTCCTGTGGCATTCATTAGGGTCGGGGTGGAGGGGAAGGGGTCGAGTTTGAATGACCTGCTCTCTGTGTGGCTGTCACAATTCACTCAATCTCCTCAGCTCTGCCTGAAGACCTCTCTCTCTCTCTCTCTCTCCTCTCTCTCTCTCTCTCTCTCTCTCTCTCTCTCTCTCTCTCTCTCTCTCTCTCTCTCTCTCTCTCTCTCTCTCTCTCTCTCTCTCTCTCTCTCTCTCTCTTCTCTTCTCGGACATGAAGGCTGATCATGAATGAAACAGCAGCAGCCAGGTCACACTCAATATTTTGTCCCCACGTGGAGTTTTCCATGTGTCGGTGGTGGGGGGAGACAGTTAATTGAATCTGTGAAAACATCCCAGGGCATCGGCTTCACACCGCGATGCCCATCCGGTGTCCTCCTGGGTTGCATAATTGGAAATAGCAAAGCAGATATATTTGGCAAATAGTAGATTCTTTGAAAGAAAAAAGATAAACATCTCCTCCTCTGGTTTTTACGCTCTCATTAAGTGATCAAGTGAAAGGAGAGTCAAATTACAAAATCTACGTCAAAGATGTGATCATTTGCGTGAGCCCCGCCACAATCCTCTCGGAAATAGAAAGTGCAGCTCCAACAGCCCCACTCGTCACCTCGGCCTGTTCATCACTACGGGGCGCGCTGTAGTGACAGCAGGCCTCTCGAATAATGGCCCGGCTCAAACCGGCCCTAATCCTTTGTCCCGTCGAGGGAGAGCGCAGAGTGGCTGTCTCCTCCGCGATGTCTTATCTCAGGACCAGCCAGGAGCTCGCTGGGCCCCGGCATAAACTATGGAGAGGGTGGGCTCAAAAATAGCTCTGGAAAGTGCTTTACGGTCCAGACCACACACTGCTGCTGCTGCTGCTGCTGCTGCTGCTGGCGGGGTTTGGCCCGGGCCGAGCGTGGTTCTGCTCACGTCATCGCCGGGCTTACGCTGCTGCGACTTGTTCTCTTTTGTCTCTCAATCATCGCTGTGTTTTGAAACGATCCCCCGGAACACAAATAGATGGCTTCATTCACACCCACCGTGGGAATGGGCGTGCAGGGCAGTCCACTCTGCAGTGATCGGGAGGACGAAGCAGAGGTCAAAACGGCTGTCCTGTGTCTGGGGATGCCAAACATGCTCCACGACACTTTCAGCAACTTTCAGTGATTTTTGTATTGTATGTATTTTTGTATACATTTCCGTCGTTAAGGAGCAGTAAGGGGGTAGTGGTCAGGCATCCTACTCAGGGATAGCTACAGGTAGATTGATTGCGGGCATTGGGGTTCCAACCCTGGAATCTTGTGGATTCTTAGGCCTGTCTGTCTTGACTCTTGAGGGGAGGCTGAGGTTAAGCAACTGTACCACAGTGAACCTGATGAAATCATCTCCAGGCTACAGGCCCCGCAGGCGCTGACAGGGGAAAGGGGGGGGAGTGAGGAGGGGGGGTGTGGGATGGAGTGGGGGGGGCCCCCGGGGGGGGTCCTGTCACACCACAGGGCCGGCCCCTGCTGACCTGACCTAGACAACGGGCCTGATAAGCCACCAGGCACAAAGGGTCATTCTTCATATGGTATAAATCTGTAATGTTTCAATCCGAGGGGAGGGGAGTGAGGAGGGGAGGATGGGGGAGAACTGGAAACAGACCGCCAGCCAGCAGGAGAGGGCAGTGTTTTGCCTCACCGACTGACACAGGGGCATGTGGGTGTGGGTGTGTGTGTGTGTGTGCGTGTGCGTGTGTGTTCGGTGTGTGCACGTACACGTGTGTGTGTGTGTGCTTACAAGGACTCAATGGAAATCATGACACAATTTTTTTATGTTTTTGGTTTCGTTTGTGTGCCAAAATATATAAAACAATGAAAGTGAAAACAACGTAATCAAAGTAATCAAGTTAAACATGTATCTGAAAAAGGGCTGGATTTCGATTACATTTTATTTGTGTGATAGCACGTCATCACAGACACAGTTGTAACGGGGCTACATTATAGGGACATAGGGCCCCGATGTCCCTATAATACTCCTAACACCTATATGCCCCTAACACTAAAAGCCCTCAATAGGCCAAGGAAAAACTCACCACACAACAGGAAGAAACATTGAGCAGGAACACAGGAGAGGGATCCCTCCTTCCAGGGACGGCTGGGAGTCTAGTAGGTAGCTGAAACAAAGAGAGGAGGTGTGAGACGAAATCATGCAAAAAAAACCCAGGGAATTAGTAAATGAGAGTTCAATATTTCCTGTCCATTCGGCATCAATACCACACTAGTACACTATGTGCACACGTGTGTTGTTGCGACGGTACACGGAACAGAAAACCTGCGTGTTCTAGACTGTAAGTAGTGTGGATATTTGATTCTCTGGTTATTAGGGTGCCTTTGCAATGCAAAGCACACTATTACTCTCCTGCATACTTCTTTATTCTTCCGTACACATTTTCGCCACGCTACTCGTCTCACAGCGTTGCCAGCACACACGCAAAAAAAGACATCAAAATGTGCGCCTTGACCGGGAATAGCGTGCTATTGCTTTTCTTATACATACCATTCATACTTTCCGAAATATTCAACATTTTCCAGCAATTTTTCCCCATTGAAATGAATGGGGTGAATGTTCAAAATTTGTCCAAAACCACTCATATTCAACCTCTTCCCATTCATTCATACATTCAGGTAGAAACTCCATTCAAACATTAAAACGTTCAGGACACTTGGATGAATTCACACATTATTTCAAAATTGTCATAACATTCATACTTTTTACCCAATCACAGTTCAAACTTAGTTGATTTTTCAGCTCCTCAGACACTTTAACGTGTGTGTATTGCGCCGGTCAGAGCAGGTGACGTCACGTTAGAGTGTAGAGCAGACGAAAAAATAAAAACCTATTGTTAAAACTGCCATCCCGCCCGATCACATATATGTAACTATGGAAACAAACGGACTTATACTTTTGAATTTATGAGCCTTGGACTGACACAAGTGCAGACTAAATCGTCCGCATTTTGCATTGCTGAAGCAGTCATTGCGCACTGATCACGCCATTTTAAATTACCATCCCGCCCACAATATTAACTCCACATACGTCATCTATACATCAAAATGTAGGTACACTTGTGACGGTCACATATATGTAACTATGGAAACAAACGGACTTATACTTTTGGATTTATGAGCCTCGAAGTGACAGGAGTCCAGCCACTCTGTTTCAAGCAGTATTCATATTGCCGCCATTTTCTCGCGGGGAACGTTCGAGAGCCCCCCCAGAAGGGGCGCCAATGGCGGTGACGCCATAGCCACGCCCCCTCGTCGCGCCAATGGCGGTGACGCCATAGCCACGCCCCCTCGTCGCGCCAATGGCGGTGACGCCATAGCCACGCCCCCACACACGTGTGAGAAGGGGTGTGGCCGTAATTTCATATAACACACAATCTATTTTTTTGTCTGTATACTGTGTGTGTGTGTGTGTGTGTGTGTGTGTGTTTTGAGTATAGGCCTATGTATTTTATGTTGTGTTTATGCTGTGTGTGTGCTTTGTGTATGTAATTGTTGATTTAAGATCAAGACCTAGTAATGACCTTGCTAATACAAAAGTACAGTTTTATTTGTAGGTATTGTTCGTAAATGTATGAAACATTACTTCAAAGTACATACGTGTATCTCTCTACTCCTCTCCTACACATCTTTGTGTGTGTGTGTGTGTGTGTGTGTGTGTGTTATTGCTTGCTTAGCAGGCACCCTCAAAATTTCCCTGGAATTTTTCTAGTTTGTACTTGTTCTGTTGCAAATTTAACTGGGCATCGCCACTTTTTTCCTTAAACATACACAAATATTAGCATTGCCACTTTTAATTTCACAGGCATATCCTGTATGTGTATGTGACAAATAAAGTTCTTGAATCTTGAATTAATTCCTCTCTCTCTTAACGTGTCGAGGTGTCGATCACGCGTGAAACATGCGTGTGTGGTTTTTTTTTCTCCCGCTCTGCAGCCTGGTGCCTTTTTGACTCTGATGACATAATGCCTGCCTGGTGAGTCGGTGTCGGGATAACTTTCTCCTCTCTCTCTCACACACACTCTCTCACTCTCTCTGGGTTTTTTTATTTTATTATTTCATTTTATTTTATGTGCCTATTTGAGAACAGCAGCCCTTCACACCGAGTTCAGCCGGAAAAGGCAGTAAAAAGAGGGAAAAACGGGCGAGACCGGCCGCGACAGTATTTCATAATTAATAGGTAGCAGAGCAGAGCGGCGTTCCTGGGAACCGCTCCGGAGGGCTGACCGGGAAAAGGTCAACAATGTATAAAAAGTGATCATTCATCTGAAATTAACGATTACAAATAAAAAGTAAAATAAAATAACCAAAAAAAGGCTTGGATCATAAAAAAATTCAAATTGAAATATGCAGCCGTCCGGCTTTTTATGATGATTTTATTTTTGGGAATTGCTGTGCTTGGAGGGTCGACAAGGCTGCTGGTGGTGGTGGTGGTGCTGCTGCTGGTGGTGGTGGTGGTGCTGGTGCTGGTGGTGGTGCTGGTGGTGGTGGAGCTGCTGTTGCTGCTGCTGGTGGAGCTGCTGCTGGTGGTGCTGGTGGTGGTGCTGGTGGTGGTGCTTTCTGCTGCTGGTGGTGGTGGTGCTGCTGGTGGAGCTGCTGCTGCTGGTGGTGGTGGCTGCTGCTGCTGGTGGTGGTGGTGGTGCTGCTGCTGCTGGGGTGGTTGGTGGTGGTGCTGCTGCTGGTGGTGGTGGTGCTGCTGCTGCTGGTGGTGGTGCTGTGATCTAATCTGTAAGCGAGGTGGTCCTCCCCCCATCTCCCTCCCCCTCCTCCCGCCCCCCCAGCGTTCATATCGGCGGGCCGTCCACCTGCGAGCCGTACTGTAAATTACTCCGTGGGCCTAATTGCCCGTGTCCATCCGTATTGCTTTAAACCCCTAGCGCTGTGCTAACTCTATTGTCGGATACTTCATCAAGGCCCGGCCAGATTTATTTCCCCACGCTCGCTCGCTCGCAGAGGGAGGGGGTGGTGGTGGTGGTGGGGGGTGGACCACCACCACCGCAAGACTCCTGAGTAATTGGATCTTTTTTTAATGCATCTAAATTTAAACCAAGTATACATATTCAGGGGGGCTGGCTTGGCACGGCGCGGGATGATAACAGTAATGATATCAACACCCCAGTGCATCCTGGGTAGCCGGGTAGTGAGTAATTTGTACCAGCCCCAGATGTTGCTCAGCGGTGACCCCTACCTGGGGGGGTAGGGTGCCATTATGCCAATCAAGCCCCGGCTACCGCCTGATCAGTCGCAGGCCTCGGACTGGGGCTCTGTATCGCCCATGTACACACACACACACACACACACGCGCGCGCGCCGCACATACAGACGCGCACAGACCGGCGCGCATACACGCACACGCACACACTTGCACAAACCGACACACACACACACAAACAGACACACACACGCAGACAGACAGACAGACAGACACACACACACACACACACACACACACACACACACACACAATGGGCTGTCAGCAGTGGTGCAAGCAAGTGGAACATGAACAACAAACAATATAATCATGAATAAAACAAAACTACACACAAACAACACTTTGAGGAAAAAAGCTATGTGGGTTGTTGTCTTCTTTGAGAAACATTTCATTTCGGAGCAAACTGGGGTTTCGGCATCTTGCTCAAGACTGTCGACTGGTAGGTTTCAGACAAGACATTGGGATTCGAACCCAGTACCTTTTGTCTGGTGGTGGTGGTGGTGGTAGAAGACCCTGGCTACCACACTGTCACTGTGCCCTTCTGTGGAGCAAGGACACAGCCTTACACACTGCTTACGTGGTCATATTGTGCCATCCGCAGAAAATATACTGTGTTTATATTGGCGTTAGTCATCAAAATCATGGCAGCATCGTCGGGGACATTTATTTAGCGCGGAAAATAGAAATAAAATGTTGCTAATGACTCAAGAAGACCAACGCTGCAGTAAGTACCCAATGACACCAGCCCAACCTGCAATTAACCATCAGCGGGCCAACTGGCTCCTCAACATGTTTATAACACAATAAAACAACGCTAACTAGACAGTCATCAATAAAAAAAAATGTGTCATCTTATCCGCTGCCACGCCATGGGGTCACCGGTTGGCAGCTGAGTCACGGGTTATATGAAAAAAAAAACCCCGACATAAAACCAGATTGAAGCTATGCTCATCTCTCTCTATCTCTCTCTCTCTCTCTCTCTCTCTCTCATACACACACACACACACACACACACACACACGCACACACACACAAACACACCTTGTGAATTATTTAGCATGCTGGGGAAACTCAAACGCTGCATCCGCCATGACTCAAGACCCAAACCCGGTCCTGCCTGCCCGCCCGCATGCCACTGCCCGCGTTTTTCCTGTCCCCGGGCTCAGGGCTCGCCGTAATACAAACACACGCGGATATAATTGGGGAGAAAGGGGACCTAATTAAAAGAAATGAATTGCGTCCATCGCCTTTCAAGTTGCTTTTGGATGCAATAAGTTAAACACCGCCAATGTGTGTCCGTGTGTGTGTGTGTGTGTGTGTGTGGCCCACCGCCGCTAATGAGTTGGAAGTTATTTTGTGTGTGCAGTGATTTTGCGTGTTTGTATTGTTAAATTGGAGTCATGCCCCCGGTCTGTAGCTGAACACCTCATTAGTAGCCACGCGGCGCATTAATAACGCAGGGTTTTCCGTGATACAGACGGGTTCTTCGGGGGTAAACACGCATCACCCTGTCTGTACGGGCATCACGGGCATGCAGCTGCAGGGATGGTGAGGGAATAATATAAACGGGGAACAAACAACGCCGAATAAGGTCTCTCTTTTTTAAGCACGAGAGGAGATGTTTGTCGTACGGATGCTCGTCAGCCGCAATGTGCAAAGCAGCCACAGTACGTCCTCACTCCGCTGTCCAACGTGTCCGTATCACACTAATCTACAATACAAAACACATTCACCCCCTTCCCCCGGCCAACCCACCCACCCAGCCACCCACCCTCCATAGTAAAGCAAAGCCAATGCAAATCAGCGTAGGCTTTTCCCTCTCTCTTCTCCCCGCCTCCCCCCCCCCCCCCCAAGGGTTTTGTTTTGTCCTCGGTGTATGAAAATGGTTAAAAATCCCATGGGCGAGTGAAAACGATCCTTCCACCACTCCAGTCTCCGTCTCTAAGTCAGCCAAAACATTCCAGGACTTCAAAAGGTGGCTTTCGCCTTCCTCCTCCACCCCGCACCCGCACCACCACCACCACCACCACCACCTCCTCCACCCCTTCCAGTTTCCCCAGTCCCAACCTCCGTGCCCCCAAACCCCCCTGTGGGAGGCTTTTTGATTATTTGGATAAATTAATTTCTGGAGTCGGCCCCTCGTTCCCAAAAGCAACCGCCTACCTGACAGCAAATTTGTCTAAAGCGAAAAACCCCCTTTTTATAAAGTGTGCCGTGTCAAAAAGCCCAACAGAGAAAAAAAACAACCCTGTAAATGTACTCAATACTAGGCCCCTGTATCAACTGAGCTGGCTGTTTGATAACTATTTGACCACATTTGGTTAAACAATACAATCTGTTAATTAAACAAAAAGTAGGATTATTTTTTGAATGAGTATTGTGTAACCCCATGTCGTCAATGCGGGGGCCTTTAATCAGGGGGAACATTTACAAGACAGAGAGCCGAAACACGCAACGCGATCATCGCACGTGTTATGGAGTCCGTAACCGAACCGCCGCGCCGCGAATAAATACATGGAGGGATTAAAACAACACGCCTACGAGACTCTGACTCCGCTCTGACTCACCAAACTCTCAAACTCTCTTTTTCTCTCCCGAAGACCGAATATAAAATAAACCTCGCGCGAAAAACAGAGGTTGTGTGCGTGCGTGTGTGTGTGTGTGTGTGTGTGTGTGTGAGAGAGGGTGGGAGGGTTCAGGGAAAAATGCAAACAGGAGTGAATTATGCAAACAGATGAAGACAATCCAGTATTAAATGGTCCACAACCAGGTTTTTTTCAGGCACTCCGAGAGCCGTCCAAGGACACCATGGGGAGAAGAACTGTGTAACACACACACACACACACACACACACACACACACACACACACACACACACACACACACACACACACACACACACACACACACAGTAATTGGAGTGAGCAAGTTACTTCAAAAGTGAGAGACAGACTAGAGGGGGGGACCCTCCCTCTGAAGTGTCTTATGGAAAACCTGAACCACATGTACAGTAAGAGGGGAGGTGTGTGTGTGTGTGTGTGTGTGTGTGTGTGTGTGTGTGTGTGTGTGTGAGTGTGGGTGTGTGTGTGTTGGGGAGGGGGTGATCCGGGGTGTGAACGAAAGTAGCTTCTTGTGTTATGTATTCGCCGCAGACGTCGAGAACTATTAGACAGCGAAGTGGATGATGTCGTCGTCCACCCGACATGCATCCAGCAGTGGTGTAGCACCCCCGCTGGATCACTGGCGCCACTGCAACCAGTTTGCAGTTTTTATCTGTTTTTCATCTCAAAACATATATCATGACCATGGGTGCCCCCTAATTGCCGGGGTCCAGACCAGAATCCAGCCACTCCACTCGGTGGACTGATTCTGCTCTGGCATCACGAGCCGTCCATTGAAAAAGGGACATTATCCAATGAGCGTCACAGAGGGACTAACGATTAGCCAATCAGCACCAGGGGCAGGACTAACGATTAGCCAATCAGCACCACGGGCGGGACAAATGCCCTTGTCATTTCTTTAGAATCATTTGATCAGAACTTGCAATCCCGACGAAAAAGTTTCACACAAATCTTCCCAGGACAGACACCTCGGAAACTTTCACTTAATGGGCTCTCTCACTCTTTCGCAGTTTGGCCTGCTGAATAATAATCATGCATTTGATACGGCCGCCTTGATTAGCACATTTATTTTACATAGACCGCGTCTCTTCTCAATATCGCCCATCGTAACATCGTAGTTTGTTTTTTCTTCACGGCACTCTTAAAACCCCCACAAGACCAGCATGTTGGCATGGCTGTTGCATCGTTGGTGATTGGTTAAGGAAAATCGTATTTCCCCGTCCAGAAATCTGTTTGAGAGACCGTTTCCCAAGTTGTTACATTGCCATTACACGCCATTGTATGTTGCTTTGGCATATTATTTATCTTGTCTGTGAGTATCATCTTAATTGTTGTTTTCTGAGGTGTGTTGTGACTGGTAGGCTGCAAATGAATTGCCCTTCTGGGGATAAATAAAGTTGTCTGTTACGTCTGTTATGTCGAGTCGAGGTGAACTCTGAACAGGTGGGTCTTGAGTCTGCTGTGGAACCTGGTGAGCGACTCTGGAATCCCGGAAAAGCGGATTTCACAAAGCAGCAAACGGTCGGTGACCGAAAGTGAAATGTAGTTAGAAACAGTTGATGATGCAAGAGAAGCTTAAACATTAATACAGTATAAATTAACATAAATGTAAATAAAAGGTCATAGGTCATCGAAATGATTTCGGCCTACCTAAAATTGGTTGGACACAAATGGGAGGGGCTAGCCGCAAAAGGCCACGTAATGTATGGGTTTTAAAAATCGAGAGATAGACAGAAGGATTAAGTGTAATAGAAATAGAACTTTGCAGAGTAATAGAAAAAAGAGAGAGAGAGAGAGACAGAGAGAGAGAGAGAGAGAGAGAGACAGGGCGAGCGTATAACATCTGCGCGACCTCCTCCGTTCAGCGCGGATGTACCGATCTGTGAAACCGCGGACCTCGGGCCCAAAACCCTCTATAAGTTAGCATAACATTTCCACTAGCCTGCAGGACCCTGGATTCTGCCTGCCCTGGCCGGATTCAGCCGGAAAACCTGTTAGACAGATCATCCCGGGACCAGGTGCGTAAACACACACAGCACCGTCTCGGAATGGAGCGCTTTAGTCGTGCGCACGTGTGTGTGTGGAACGGAGGACGGGTGACATTTGGACATTTTGTCCTGGCGGGGACGTCTCGACGACACCGATTGATATCGGCACGCGAGAGTTCTTCGCGCGGTTTGCTTCAGTTTGGGATTAAAAACTCTCCTCCCCCTTCGTGTAGTCGTCGTAGTAGTAGTAGTAGTGCTCTACGGTTCAACGCTAATAACCAGCCTGGAGCGGCAATGGTGGTGATGACGGTGGCTTACCGTTGACACAACACTTCTGCCCCCGGTGGTGTGACCCGGTAATGCATCCCAGGAAATGGGGTCGGCGTCCGCGTGATGAAGATGAAGATAAAAACTGTGTCACGTTGGTCGGAATGGGAAAAGCAGAGAGAGAGAGAGAGAGAGAGAGAGAGAGAGAGAGAGAGAGAACAATCTTCCCAAGGTCCCCGTATAGGGTAGAACATATAGACTATACGCTACGGCCAAAATACTGCCAGGAGAAAACGTTCATTTTTAACCCGTTATCAATCACTGTCAAATGTGGCGCACAGTAAAACAGGGAAATAATTAGATAGAAAAATGAACTGCAGTCTATGGCGAGATGAATGATTCATTGTCTCGCCTGTATAATTTGAAGGAGTATTTTCTTTTTTCCCCCCCTCTCAATGCTCTATATATATAAAATATTGCGGCTACATACGCTCTGGCTCTACAGGTAAGATAGCAACGTGTGCGCACACGGCTACAAGCATATACATCATTTTAATGTACATCGGCGGGCGGGGAGCGGGTTAAACAAACAATAATTCAAATGACATATCTGTATTGAATTTGTACATTTGCTCGTCTATGATTAGCCTACGATGATGACAAATGTTGACGTGAGACAGGCGGCACTCAGCACACATTCAATTTTAACACACAGTACATTGTCGTGTCACGGTGACAGAGTGCCTATTCATTTTGGAGCCATCAAACTCTACTGCCGCGGCTCCATTAATCACGGCCCTCGTGGCCCAGAGCGGCCCGCGTACCGCGATTGGGCGCCCCCCCCCCCCCCGCTTCACACAAAGCAATGGCGTTTCAATTACATGTTGTAGGCTATGTGCTGTATGTGTTTGTTTGTTTAAAATTAATGAAGGTTAAAATCCGTAACATTTGCCCGACCTTAAATGTTAAAAGATGTGAAAACAAGTCTCGACGTCCATTTTAATGGCTCATTTTGATGCAGCTGCGACCGGACGTGTAATTATCGTGACCATCTCACGTGGTATCAATCATATCGATCGATCACAGCGGAATTTCCATTTTGCATTCAAACTGCTCCTCCGTTACTTTGATAATTCCTTCTTTAATTTGTAATCTTTTACCAATTCTACTACATGACAATACGTTTTCACACATAATGTACAGTATAAATATATGTATTTTTAAATAAATATACGATTGATATTTGTGTATTTATGTATGTAATTAATACATTATTATTATATGTATTATTTTTAAAATGTAATTTTTAAAATGTATTTATTTTTTGTACAGGTTATAGTCAGAAAATTAAGCATGTCATCTATATGTATCACTTGTTAAAATGACATTAATTTCACATCATCCCCTCTCTCTCTCATTCTCTCTCACTCTCTCCCTCCCTCTCTCTCTCCCTCCCTCTCTCTCTCTCTCTTTCTCTCTCTCTCTTTGCCTCTGTCTCTCTCTCTCTCTCCTCTCTCTCTCTCTCTTTCTCTCTCTCTCTCTCTTTGCCTCTCTGTCTCTCTCTCTCTCTCCTTCTCTCTCTATCTCTCTTTCTCCCTCACTCTCGCTCTTTCTCTCTCTCTCTGTATGGGGGCTAGAGCGCCCCCTCTAGTTCATTATTTGAATACCATTTATACTGCCCTCCTCCAGACAGAGAGAGAGAGAGAGAGAGAGAGAGAGAGAGAGAGAGAGAGAGAGAGAGAGAGAGAGAGATAAAGATGTTTTAATGTCGTCTAACCCAGCCGGTGCCAAAATCAGCCGAGTCTATAATTACATAATCGCCTCATCCTGCTGTTTATTATTACATTGCACCAAAGCAGACTGTTATTCTTAACCTGAAGGTAATTTGCCGGCAGGTGTAATAATGTAAACACATAACCTCATATCAGCAGCGGTTTAATATCTGAAAAATAAAATCAGCGTTTAATGATACGTCAATTTGCCTTTCGTCGTTTTCTTTATCACCGAGGCGCGGCAGGCAGGCAGGCAGGCAGGCAGCAGGCAGTCATTGGTTCCAACTCACGACTCCGTAACTGGTGGTGGTGGTGGGTGTTTTAAGTCCGGTCGGGCCCCTAGACCCCCGGGCCCCTCGGCCCACGCTTCAACCAGACAGCACCCAGATGTGATGGAGTGATGGAGAGGAGGAGGAGGAGTGGGGTGGCGGGGGAGCGAGGAGGAGAGGGAGTGCTGCACATCCTTGAGAGTATTTTTTAATTTCTTGCGGGTCCATCTGTTGAAATGATAAAGTGCAGCCGTAATGGAACACAACCCGATTAAATTAATCAGGTTTGTCCATTACAACCGCTGCGGGGCCCCCTCCGCCCTCCCCCGTCTCCCCCCCCCCCCCCGTCCTCCCCCGTCTTCCCCCCCTTTCCACAGATGATTGCAAATCCCTCCCCCCTCAGCTCCATTATTGACAGATCTATTTAGTGGGGCTTGATGCAATTAAAATGAGGCCTTAATGTAAACGCAGAAATCCACAATAACACACGTCTCTCCTCTCCTCACCCATGTATCTTTAAAGAGGGGTGGGGGTGGGGTGGGGGGAGTAGAATGGAGGGGGGGCAGGGGGGCGTGTCCTAAGCCCACAGTATCCACTGCTGTTGAGTTTTTTTGAACACTGCTATTTGATTAGCGTGATCAATAGCCGTTACGTTGTGTGTTTTCATGTTCTCTGCCTTGTCGGGGGCGGATCCGGTTGCGTGTGTGTGTGTGTGTGCACGTGTGTGTTTGTGTGTGCGCGTGTGTGTGTGTGTGTGTGTGTGTGTGTGTGTGTGGAGGGGGGTGCGAAGGAGGGGATCCCAGGAACACAACACCTTCCAGGGAGAGCTTCCCGTCTCATCCACGACGAGCCGTCTATCATGGATCATTTGAACCCCCCAAACCCCCCCCCCCCCCCCAGACACACAGACACACCTATGATGGGAATTATGAGTTGTAATTGCCGCTGTTGCCTGTGTTAATGGTTTCACATCCAGTGGCATCGTCTAGCAGGGGTTGGGGTTAGTTTGCTTCACAGCCCAAATGGTTCTGATCCTGGGGGGGGTCCGTGTGGGAGATGCCCTCACCCCTACCTACCTGTAGCTCCAGCTCCAGTCCATCCATAACATGACGTGTATCTGACAAATATTTTCATTTAAGTTAATTTCCATGAACTGTAAGTGTACGTGCGATGTGCTCGTTCCTGCATGCAAATCCGCATACAAGGTGTATACTCTCGATGGGGGCGGTGCTTGAGGAGAATGTGATTCATTTGATATCTAATATTTGACTGTTGGACTGCATAACTGGGCGAAACGCAAATCCATCACCCGTCTACGTCCACGCAAGACATTGCTCAATCTATCACCACACAAAAAAAAAGTTGAGAAACAAAGTTGTCAAAATGCTATTGTGATCCTCTGTGTCCTTTCTGCTTTTGTCAGTTGTTTTATTTATTTTCTTTTTTTAATCAGCCAACGTCTAACGTCTGATACCTGGAGTGCAGCCCAAGGTAACTTGAGTTGGTACTGACAGTGCATTCACTGGGGGGTGGGGGGGGGGGGGGGGCGGGGGATGGGGTTGGTGTGTGTGTGTGTGTGTGTGTGTGTGTGTGTGTGTGGGGGGGGCGTGTGGGGTGGTGGGTGAGATGCATTCCAGCGGCGGTGACAGGCCAACAACACGTCAATCAATTACATTCTGCACGCCACTAATTTACAGCCATTTCACACCATCTCCCTTTGCAGGCTGCTGCTGCTGCTGCTGCTGCTGCTGCTGCCGGTGGGGGATTCTGGGTAAACTAAGCCTGACCTCGTGTACCTTTCCAGCTGCAGAGAAAAGAAGCCTAAACAATCTTAACAATCGGTGTCGTTGCTTTAACAAAGAGAGCTATGTGTATACACACACCACCAGAGGAGTAGAACCCACATAAAGAGAACGTACTGTCCATGCTATAGTGTGCACGCTGGTGAACGCACACATGCGATGCGTGTGTGTGTGTTCATGCACCAATTTGAGGCCTCGGATAAATTGTTTAGAGTGTAAAGAGGGGGAAAAGAACGAGGATTGCCACATTGGAAAGATCAAATCCTCGCTGATTGACAGACGGCCGATTGGCATAATTGGACCGCTGGAGTCCCCCCGTTAGAGAAACTCGTAACGCTGTCAATACACATCAGCGCACATCCGTTCATCGCTCTTTATTTATAGCGGGGAATCGAAGTTGGAAGCGCTGCCAAACGCAACAGACAAAGTGGACTAGCGTGACCCCCCTCCACCGACAATCTGTTCTCCATCAGCTGTTGTTGTATTGAAAAATGTACAATAGTTCCAGTGCCCAGAGCTGAATTAAAGCCGGCCGGGGCCTTAAAACATTGTGATGCAGTACAAGCAAACACGCAGTAAACATCTGACGCTCGGGTTTCTGCTCACACAGGGCGGGAGGAGCTGATATGAATCTGGTCTCTGGGAAACAGTGTTTTATAGAGAATCATTATTTTTAAACATTTAACCCTTATTCCGTCATGTTGATGCTGGTGCAATACGCGAAGGTGTCATACAAATAAAACATATTATGCAATGAAAATAAACTATATTACGATATTATAACAGTATATTACTATATTATGCATATTTGCGAGGAGGGTTTGAACTGAACTTGAGCTCGTGAGGCAAGTAAGCACGGCGTTCTCTCAACACGGAGTAAAAGATATGTCTGTTTTGGAAAAACTACTGTCACTCCGTATCTATCTCTCGGTAGTATTTTGCTTAATACATTTGCCAAGTCACAAATCTTGTATGTTATTCTTCAAAACTCAAAACATTGTCGGAAAGAATAACACACAGTTTTTGTTTTCGCTGATAATATTTTTAAATGCGGTGAAATCAATTTATTGGCCACCCACCTCGATTTTATATATCCGTCACATCATAATCATCTCACAATCATATTTCACGGGACGTGGTTTTTAAGGTCCACGGGTACAATTGTATTTTCATTTCACACTGTGAACCAACTGGAACCAACTCTCTAGAAAAATGATTCATATATACTGTGACATGTTTTTCTATTACATCAGACCAAAGCGATGGCGATGGACAGACACTTCCACGGATTAATCTGATGAAGATAAATTGTCTCATGAAACCTCTACCATTCATCCCAGCCATCACCTACCTATATACCATATAGTCTAATCATAAAACCTTACACACCCTGAAATCAAATAACCATCAAACCATCGAAGCGAGCGAAAATGTAAAAAAGGAGGTTGAGTGAAGGCGGCCCGGCCTCCCGGCCCCGGGTCAGCCAGAGGTGTGGCGGAGAGTCTGCAGACGAACGGTGATCAAGTGGATCGTATGGTTAAACTGCATTTAGCCGCACGCGTCTCGCGGGATTCCTCCTTTCCTCCACGACTACGAAAAGCGTCGACGGCGAGCCAAGGCCCGGCCCCTGTGCTCTGCGTTATATTTTGACAGCAAAACCACCAGAAAAAAACCGAAAGCCGTTTTCGCTTTTCTTCAGCAAAAAAAAGAAGCAGAAAAACGACCGAGGGAGAGAAAGCAAGAGAGAGCAAGCAAGAGAGAGCAAAGAGAGAGAGAGAGGGGGAGAAAGAAATGAAGATGTAGGGGAGAGAAAAACAGTAGTTCTTCAGCCACCGCCTTACTCGATCCATATGCGCGGCTTAGAGGCAGGAAATACCCACAATTCAATGTAATCAGGGTAAAGGCCGCCCAGCCCGGCGCAGCAGACCTGGTGGAACTGATTGGGGCGACCATTAAAGTCCGCGACCGTACCGACTGAAAATATCTACCACATATCTATCTATACATCCCCCC
>PIJE02001859.1:35000-38817 GCA_002895965.2 Coryphaenoides rupestris | reverse complement strand
TCCCCCCCCCCCCCCACCCCGCCTATAAATATATGTTTCATTTTCATATGCAGAGGTGCAATCATTCTAAATAATGGAAAGAAACAAGGTCTATCTCCCATGAACATTTAAGGACAGAAAAGGCTTTGTGGAGTTTTCAACCCTCTGGAGTCTCAGGGTATTTTCTCAGGCAGGCCACTTGACCACTTTTGTTTTTTTAGATTCGACTTTTACGCGATCAGACGTTTGATTTTGTGGATTATCGTACGACGTAAATGTACCGGCTTAAGCCTGCATACCACCGTGTTCCATTTGAACCACGCTTAGCACGTTTTGGGTTCAGGTTTGGCTGCGTTCGGCTTGGCCTCGCCAAACACGTTTCAACGTTACGGATGCGTCGGTCGGTTTTTTTTGCGAGAGATAACAACTCGCGGAAACAAATCTCCCGGAACCCTCCCACCTCCTAGCGTCGTCCCGGGGAGAGCGTGTCGAAACACAAAAGGGGGGATTTTTTTTTTTGTGTGTTGTAACGCATTCATTTGCTCATGCTAATTCCCCAAACCGACGTTCTCTCCCCGCGGTACAAACATGCGGTAATAAAAAAAATTATTCGACGAGAGGGGGGAAAGCGGACAGCGGTGTGCGTCTCGGAGACGGCAACGGTTGTTTGACAGGCCGGGGTCGGAGTCATGATTAGGGGGAAAAAACGGCTGGCATGTTAAACCATAATAACACTTACCTCAAGCTGGCGTGGCCGGGGCCGGTAGATGTGCGTCAAAACCAAAAGAGAGGGGTTTCACAGTTATACAAACAGGAGGCCGGGCGGACTGTCTCACTTGGCGTTTATGTTAAATTTGAGGCCTCTGCTTGTTTATCAAGTAGTTGTTTTTCAAGGAGGGCGGGGGGGGGGGTTAATGACCATGTTGGAAAATTCTGGAGTTAGGAAACAAAGTATGTGGAAGGACGTGGGTGCAGGGTTTTTTTTTTTTGTGTTGAGTGACAGTCGGGCGGTTAGGTCAAAGGTGAAGTGCGTCTGCCGCTGATTAAAAGGTATCGGCCCCCCGTCAGGAGCGAGGGAGGACGACGACGTAGGACGACGCGTTGTGTGAAACGTTAATGTCTCCATTGTTCCCCCGTCATGTCGCTCTTTGTCATCCGTCTGTTCGTCCCGTCAGCACGTCAGTCATTGCTCGCCTCGCACGCAACGCACACACACACACACACACACGCGCACACACACAATAATTACCTCTCATGAAAAATGAGACGAGAGCTTTCCACTTGTCTGTGCATGTTGTTTTCATTTTTGACAGTTGTTCGTGCCGTGGTTGGCGAGTAAATGACTTTATACATACAGTGCGCCAACACTGCCTTCTTGGAACAGAAATGTTTGAGAATATTTACAAGGATCCACACAAAGCATCAACAACAGCAACACACCTAATGGCGACCGCACCCATTCAACGTCACCGTGACCACAACGACAATACAAGCCGCTGTGCACTACTTTAAACAAAGGCCTGCCAGTAGCACACACACACACACACACACACACACACACACACACATGTATATACACACACACACACACACACACACATGGCAACACAGAAGCACACACACACACACACACAAACAGACTCATACGCATGCCAACGCACACACACACACACACTCACACACATATACACAAAAACACAGACACTCACACACGCACACACACAGACACACAAACACAGACACACGCACACAACACACACACACATATACACACACACACACACACACACAAACTACCATACGTATGCCAACACCACACTCACACACATACACACACACACACGCACACACACACGCCAACACACACTCACATGCCAACCCACACAGACACAAACACACACACACTCACACGCATGCCAACACCACACACACACAACAAAGAGTGTGTGTGTGTGTATGTGTGTGTGTGTGTGTGTGTGTGCGAGCCTGCCTGCAGTACGAGGAGGGAGCGAGTGGAGCGAGTGGAGCAGTTAAACCCTTGATTTGTACCTCGCTGAGCCCTCCCGGGTCCCCGATGACGCCCGCCCCGCCCCCAGCCAGCCCCCCCCCCCCCACCCTCCCTCCACGGCCGCCTCCCACACGATTCCCAGGTCAACAGTGCGCTGGATGCTGGATATGAGGCGCGTCTGGGCCCTCGGTGACAGCATGTGGTTATCCACTCAGCCAGTGTCCAGAGACACTACTCTGCTGCCGCCGCCGCCGCCGCCGCCGTCGTCGCTAACATCTTGAATAAGCCAAACTAAAGAGGTGTAGTCCACTCTCAGCGGGTACTCAGAGGATTAAAAGGAATTTATAATAACGTATAGATTATAGCGAGTGTAGTTTTGTTTTTGTTCTGTGATGGTGAGTTAACGTAACTTTTTAATCGAACGCTATCCTGTAAGCGTGGTGCATTAACGTGGATCTGTCTTTATACTGTACATCCTATTTAGATTTTTCTCTCTCTCTCTCACACTCTGTCTGTGCCTCTCTCTCTCTCTCTTCTCTCTCTCTCTCTCTCTCTCTCTCTCTCTCTCTCTCTCTCTCTCTCACTCAAAGTCAGCGTGTCAAAGTGTTTTATTTGTCATATGCAACAATCTGTAGGGATCTGTACAGCGAGATGGCAAGCAACAAATACATACTGTAGATAGACATCAAATTATTAAAGAGTCACTCTCTCTCAGTCTGTCTATCTCTCTCTTTCTCTCTCCCAATCACCTCTGACCCTCTCTCTCCCCCCTCCCTCTCCCTCTCCCTCTCTCTCTCTCCCTCTCTCATCTCTCCGTCTCTCTCTGTCTGTCTCTGTCTGACTGTCTGTCTGCGTGTCTGGCTATCTGTCTGCCTGTCTGTCTGTCTCTCTCTCTCTCAGTCCCTCTCTCCCTCTCTCCCCCTCTCTCTGCCTCTGTCTCTCTCAATTCAATTCAATTTAAAGAGCTTTATTGGCATGGGAAACGTACATTGCCAAAGCGAGTGGTCAATAAAAAGTATACTTATAAAGAGCTAAATATATACAGTAAACGTACAAAAATACAAAATACCAAAATACAAACATACAAACATACAAAAAAATATAAAAAAGACAAAAATAAGATATAATAAAAGGAAAAAAGAAAAAAATGGAAACGAAAGAGAAAAAAGAAAGAGAAAATAAATAAATAAAGTATATGTATATATATAAAATAATAATTAAAAAAAATAATGATGATAATAATTAAGGGGGATTGACAGGTGATTGACAATCTTTATGGAGGTTGTATTCCGTTGGATGTCCTTTTCCTGCCTGTGCGTGTGTCTCTCTCTCTCTCTCTCTCTCTCTCTCTCTCTCTCTCTCTCTCTCTCTCTCATCTCTCTCATCTCTTCTCTCTCCTCTCTCTCTCTCTGCTCCCTCTCTCCGGTCTCTCATGTATTACCAGAGAGAGTGCTAGGAAAAGGATTGCCAGGAAGACATTTTCGTCAAGCGTGAATATAACCGTGATGCACCACGTCGGGCCCGCTCTTCCCCTTGGGGTGCACCACCACGCGGTACCCGGTCAGGCCCGGACGCCCCCGTCAGCCGGTCGGTCTGTTGCCGGCGCCGCCCAGCTCATCCGGAAGGACGTAGGCGTGACCCGGGAGAACACGATGTCGCCGGGGGGCCGGGACGGCTGCAGGGGCGATGACCTTCACCGTGTGTTCACTTCCGGGTCGCGGGTCCCGGAGCAGCGCGGAGCCGGCGTCGCCCGGCGGCGCGGGGAGCAGCTCCCGCTCGCCGTCCTCGGGGCTGAAGTAGAGCACCCGGTACGAGGTGACCGCGCCCTCC
>PIJE02001859.1:27500-30000 GCA_002895965.2 Coryphaenoides rupestris | reverse complement strand
GAACTTCCTTTCTTTCCCTCTGTTCTGGAAGCCGGCTAGAATGCTCCAGTGAAGATGGGCGACCAGGCAGCTGAGGGGGGTGGGGGGGGGCGGAGTTTGTCGCCTTTCAAACCTCTCAGGTTTTCCTAACTTGTACTCAGCAGGAACGGTAGTTAGCCTTTATAGCGAAGACAGGTAGAGGGGTCGACGGAGAGAGAGAGACACACAGATAGAGACAGAGACAGGCAGAGAGAGAGAGACACACACACAGAGAGACACAGAGACAGAGAGAGAGAGAGAGAGAGAGAGAGAGAGAAGACGGAGACAGACAGAGAGAGAGAGACACACACACACAGAGAGAGACACAGAGACAGAGAGAGAGAGAGAGACTGAGACAGACAGAGAGAGAGACACACACACACAAACACAGAGACAGCGAGAGAGAGAGAGAGAGACGGAGACAGACAGAGAGAGAGAGAGAGAGACACACACACACACAGAGACACAGAGACAGAGAGAGAGAGAGGAGACCGAGACAGACAGAGAGGAGAAGACCACACACACACACAGAGAGACCACAGGAGACAGAGATCTTTGAGAGAGAGAGAGATGGAGGACAGAACAGAGAGAGCGAGACAGACACACACAGCGAGAGAGACACAAGAGACAGGAGGAGAGAGCGAAGAGGACAAGACAGAGACACAGACACGACCAGACCGAGGACTATGGCTGGGATTTGAAGGAACAGGAGAGGTCTGTGCTCATTGTGTTAGCAGCTTTCTGTTGTCTGTGGTTAACCTGGCTGGAGACATCAGGGAGAGACAAATAACAAACGAAACTGTGAGCCAGGTTCCCGGGCGCGAGGCTCTCTACCTCTCTACACTTTCTGGATATTGCTTTGTCAAATGATTTTGTAAAACAACCCAACCCTCCACATGTCCTTCTCCTTTATTTTGTTGGTTCTTCATCTCGTCATGTTGTTATTCTAACTCGCTCCAGGGGAATGTTATCTGGGGCACGCGGGGTCAATAGGAAGTATGTACGAGAACGGGAATTGTGCTGCACTGGAACGAGGACAATGCTGATTCACGGGCCTCTCTCAGCCCACAAAACAATAGAAAAATATTCAAGAAATTCAACTCCCTCCCTGTGGAATCCTCTCCATGTGATTTTATTATTAGTTTTTTAATCACATAACTTTCCCTTCCTCAACTTCAAATCTCTATTCTTCTTTCTCTCTTCCTACTTCCTTCCTCATTTTTTTCGCTCACCTCGTCAACCTCATTGCACAGGGAGCCAGGTTTAGCTCGCTAGCTGTGTTTACTGGGACGTCCTGCCGGGGGCCGCAACGCACAACGTCTGGTTCTCTGGGGCCCCTGGGCCGGCCTTGAGGTATAGGAGCCCCCTTCACACCGTTGGTGAGAGAGAGAGAGAGAGAGAGAGAGAGAGAGAGAGAGAGAGATGGCGCAATATTCGCCCCTCTCCACCGGCTGTCAGGGAAAACCCAAACCGACACGCTTAATTGGTGTTCCAGACTCGAGGAAACTGGACTAAAATATTAGCATAATTTCACAGAGGCGGGGAGGAAATTGTTAAAACATGTGAACCGACACCAAAACCCCTCCCCCCCCACCACAACCCCCAACCCCCCCCCCCCTGCCTCTGGTAACCTCACCCTCACCCGTGGGCCCCTAGCGGCTCTTAGGTGCCACCCGGTGCCCTGCATGCCAGGGGAGAGTGAAGGGGGAGAGAGCAGGAGCCAAGGGGTGAAAAGGTCATTGTGGCTGATCTTATCGGACGCGCGCACCTTTTCACACCGCAAGCAGCGGGGTCCCTGGGGGCCATGTGACCACCGGGGCCTGTGTGGTTCTGGTTAGCGCCAGGCTGGGTTCTGATCTGAAATGGAGCAAGGGGGATGGGGGGGGGGGGGGGGGTGGGGGGCGGGGGGGCGGTGGAAAGGAAAAAGGAAAACCAAAATCCTATGACTGTGGGGTTAAGGGCGAAGGGTGACCCAATCACAAAGGTATGAACACAACAACTCACAGCGTGGTGAGAAAAATAGGGAAATCTAAATGCAGGAATACGGAAAACCCAAGAGAGCTAAACACGTCTAAATTAGTAATTAATACATGCAGGTGACTAACGAGGCTAACGAGGGAAAGCCAGTCCTGAAAGGGGTTGCTGCAGGATCCTGACTGGATCTGGTGGTGGTGGCGGTGGTTGGTGGTGGTGGTGGATGTGGCAGTGGCAGGGGTGGTGGTGGTGGTGGTGGTGGTGACCAGAGCCAGCACCATGTGGAGAACACACAGCGGTTTTAAAGGCTGTGGTCGGGGCTAACCTGAGCGGCACGCAGACGGATCCTGAGGGGCAGGACGACTGGTTTTACTGGTTTTACTGTTTTTTACTGGGGATGCCAGCTGCACTGAGACACCGAGGCTGGCTCTCTATCACCCTGTAAACACAGTCCAGGGGAGAGGGCACGGCGGGGGGGCGGCGGGGGTGTGCGTCAGTGTGGTGTGTG
>PIJE02001859.1:0-22500 GCA_002895965.2 Coryphaenoides rupestris | reverse complement strand
GTAGCGGTTCACAACAGAGCCCGTAACAAAGAACTGGGGCCCCCATCCATTGCCCCCCCCCCATTGTGGCCCTGGAGAACAATATGGAAGGGGTGGGGGTGAGGGGGTGGGTGGGGGGGGGGTGGGGTGTGAATGGCTAATCCCTCCGGACCGCTGACAGGAAAGGCCTTGGAGGGACTCAGGTGAGGGGTGGTGGTGGTGGTGGTGGTGGTGGTGGTGGTGGTGGTGGGGAGTGGGGGTGGGGGGGGGGACTCATCATCTCCCCGGTGGGTTGCTGGGTCCGCTGGCCGGTGTGAAAGCGATGGGAAAACTGTGGGATTTTTTCGCCCCTGGAGCGCCCGATCTGGGAGCCACATCGGAGGGGCGAAGAACAGTGTCGCCGTCCTTTGTGTGTCTGGCTACCGTGTGGAGGAGCAGGAGAAGGAAGAAGAAGAAGAAGAATTAGATGGGGGGGGGGTGGTGTGACAAACTAACTGAGTTAACTGAGGAACATTTAGCTCAGGCTATAGTGAGAGAAAATGCTAAATTCCATAATGTAATTGAGTTGTAAAGACCAAGGAATATGTCTTTAAGCGGCAATAAAGTGCATCGTATCGTATTGTATTTGTCACTAATTGAATCGAAGTCTAATTGAAGGATTGGATGAATGCATGTATGAGAATGAACAAATGAATGAATGTATGAATGAATCATGAATGAATGACGGAACGAATGACTCAATCGATGTGTGTGCGTGCGAGTGTGTGTGTCATCTCTGGTGTGGCCCCGCCCCCCCCCCCCCCCCCCCCCCGCGTTGTCATTGTTTCTCCAGAAACTCGGCTGAACAATGGCGTTCAGGTATGTGCGCCCGACGTGTTTGGGAACACAAGTCCGTTGAGCGGCCCGGCGGAGTGAGTCTCCCTTTGTGAGGGGGGACACAGGGGGGGAGGGGGGGGACAGGGGGGGGGGGGGGACACCACACAACGGAACAGCAATGTGTGTGTGGGGGGGGGGGGGGGTGTTGGGGGGGGAGGACAAAGAACCAGAACAGCGGGCGCCGCCCATTTCTCGTACACGGGACCGGGGTGTTTCCTCCTCACGGCCCCGAGAGCAACAACAAAACACTTTGTTGTTGTTGTCCCCGTCTACTTTTGGCAACGCTGGAATGAGGACAGAATGACAGAGAGACCGAGAGAGAGAGAGACCGTGAGGGAGACAGAGAGAGAGAGAGACAGAGAGAGAGAGAGAGAGAGAGAGAGAGAGAGAGACAGAGAGATTGTCCTGTTTCTGTCGTCAGGTAACAGGAGGCCACTGCGACGCCTGGAGGAGTTTTTGGGCGGGAAGTTGTTTTGTCAAACCTTGGACCCTTGCTCTACTCATGTAGGCCTACACCCCCCCCCCCCCCCAACACACACACACACACACACACACACACACACACGCACATATACACACACATACCCCTCCACCAAACACACGTGCACTCACAAACACACACACACAACACACACACACACACACACACACACACACACACACACACCATGCATACACACACACACACACACACACACACACCATGCATACACACACACACACACACACACACACACACACACACACACACACACACACACACACATCGTGCATAGACACACGTTCCATGCACACGCATCCACGCACACACACACACACACACACACACACACACACAGCCACGCGTTCCCCACTTCGAACTTGCACACGCACAAACACACACACACACACCACACACACACACACACACACACACACCATGCATACACACACGCACATATTCACACACACACACACACACACACACACACACACACACACACACACACATATTGTAAATATTCTGAAAATTCTGATCCCTCCAATTCCAGTTATCTTTAGTTTTCTTTTGCACATTCCGCTGAGCATCGCCACTTTTTCATTTCACTGCACATCCTGCATGTGTATGTGACAAAGAAAGTTCTTGAATCTTGAATCACACACACACACACACACACACACACACACACACATCTTCCTCCGCTGTGTCTGCGGGTCCTTCCCCTGCAGCTCGGACCGCCAGCAGCCCCTCAAAGAGCCTCCGGTCTGTCCTGAGGGGGAGGAGGGGCCTCTCCTGCTGAAACAAGCCAATCACCTGGCCAGCAGACCACCGTGTCATATCCTCCCAGTAGCAGGAAGTCTCACACACAGGCCATCTCTCTCTCTCTCTCTCTCTCTCTCTCTCTCTGTCTCTGTCTCTGTCTCTCTCTCTCTCTGTCTCTCTCTCTGGTCTCATTTCAATGCCTCTCATTACCTTCTTACCATTACCATTGTACTATGTTTCAGTGAAAACAACGTGGTTTCCTGTGCTCATGTACAGCGATACAATCTGTGTACATTCATTTAATTCACACTTTGTTCAGTCATTACAATACAGACACACGTCTCAGCCTATATGAGACTGAACCAGCCCTCCTGTGCCCAATGCCTCAACGCGTAATTAACACAATAAACCCTCAACCAATCAGTCAATGCAATTCTATTCGCCCAACTTAATCCAAGCGGTGGTATATTTTGAGCGGGTTCAATCCTTGGCCTCGCTATCCAACCGTATAAGGAGGCGCTTGATAAACACGTCCAGAATATTTACCGCTGCGAGGGTGAAACCACATTTCCCAGAGGAGAAGTGTGTACATTAGGGCGAGATTTGATTGAAATAGTTTGGAATTTACATACATGTCTTTTTTTTCCTCATTAGTGCTATTGAGTGAGTGCATATTGAATAACATATATATATATATATATATATATATATATATATTCTGTGTAAGGTTTGCTATAAGCTCAAAGTGTACAGCCTGGATCCGATGTCTCTCGTAGAAGTCGACCGACTACCCAAACCCTTTTTTTGGCGGGATTTTCTTTTTTTTCCCGGGGTCCAACAAAGGCCCCTCAGTGAACCCTGATGTTGGCTCTGGACGTGTACTTCCTTCCTGTTCATGGAAATGATTCTACAAACGAAAATATGTTGCATGGAAAAAAAATAAAAGAGAGGAGAGAACAGAGTGCGATTCGGGCTGCAGCCTTGATAGGACAGGAATGTTCTAATAATGTGTTCCAAACGCTTTTTAGGGTTTTGAAAAATATGTAAAAATGTTGAAGCAAGTCTAAGAATAGGCAACTCTTCGAAGAACACTCTGTTGCAATGCCAACCCGCCCGTCTCTGTGACTATTTGTACCGACACTAGTATTACCTACGACTACTTTATCTATAATTATACACACGTCCTACTCTCACTGCAGTGGAGTGGATAGGTTGGATCATTTATTGACCTCTATTGGTTAGGAGAGGAAAATATGTTTAATCCCTGGGTCTGTATGTGCAGAGCAACATCATGGACTGATTGGTTTGTTTCCATGATGTACTGTGAGTTCACACTGCCCTCTGCTGGTGCCACTGATTCATAGTCACTAAAATCCCAGTTACGTTTTTTGGAGCATATGGAGGAAAATACAAACAGAACACAACAAATCAAGTTCCTCATTTTGAGTACATTCTTGTAGTATACTTTCACTCCCATTACAATTGTTCACATAATAAATAAAATCCTGATCTGATTGGTCCTGTTGTTTTCCAAATGTCACACACACTATTTATTGTGTTTACATTTGATGGGTTTACAAACGTGTTTAAAGGTTAATTAATGTATTTAATTGCATTAAACCCATTATACTTTTGGCCCAAGGGTAAGAAAATTGTTGTGTGAAGAAGTTTCCAAAAGTAAAATGGCTTCATGTGTAATGTAGTTCTGATTTGACACACACACACATATTTATTGGTAAAACTAATTGAATCTGGACCTCAAAGTCTTAAAGAGCAAATATGATCTAATTGGATGTTGGATTGTGGATTAGAACGTCCCATATATAATTTAAATTTGGGTTTTTATAACTTAGACGGACAGTATGAAAATGCCTGGAACTGAAATAATACAGTAAATCAACTCAAAAAGCCTTCTCACAGGTCTACCACTGAGAGGTCAGGTAACGACGTTGCGAACAGTAGTCCAGACAGGAGGCTCGTGCTCCTGACCTTTATCTCTGCATAATTGAGCCACTAAATCTTAGGATTTATCTCATACATGCACACGTAATCTTATGACAACACATGCAGTACACCAATAAATGTAGATCATTGAGACATTAAGTTTTATTATTATTTAATGTCACTGAATTTACAACTTTGATTTACAGCGGCGGAGGCAATGTTCTTCTCTCGAATCCCTTGTGGAAAATGTAATGGATTCTAGCTTTCGTTCTTTTTTTTCATTTGCTGTGTTGATTAAAACGAAGGATCAAAACAACAAGAGGAATGTGTGTGAGACGCTAGTGGTGCTCATTAGCCGGCCACAGCCATAAGTCTGCCCCCAGCGCCGCGAGTTCCCCTCTCCCAGGAGAACCCTCCAGACTGCTGGGAAGCGGGACAGCGGCCCTGACAGCTGCAGCCGCGCTCGGCCCTGATGAAAGCTCCCAGTCTCCCCTCCTGACTCCACGCCTGCGTCCGGACCTCTCCGTCCCAGCGTAGGCCGGAGGAGTAGGGACTATGCTGTAGCCTGTGTGTCAAATCATATTGTCAAGTTCTCAGGTTCTTTGTTCAACTCCTGCCCAACTTGAAACGGCCTCGTACATGAACCCCAAAGGACGCACGGGACAACTCTTTCCAATTCCAACACAGCTCAAACTTTATTTTTCCTTATTTGTTTGTTGTTGACTGGTTGGTTGATCAGGTTGAAAACCTTCAAAACACAAAAGTGATACAAAAATGCAAATAAATTTCAAACATTTTCAATCCAACAAATGAATGAAATAAATACCAAGGATTACAAAAGGTGGAATTGCTGAAACAATCCCAACTAATGAATTAAAGACTTTAAATGAAAGCAAACAGTATGCAGCATTGGTGTTTTAAGAAAACACATCAAACATCAATATAAATTGAACAATCAACCAAGTACACAAACAAAAAGCCCGTCTAGTTCTGTCTTCTGGAACTACTAATCGGTTTCCCTATGGCTTGTTGGCTGGACACGGATTGTTACATCACCGCTTTGTCTCCTGCCGCTCCTTGGATCCTGTTGGCAGCTGGCTGGTACCTGTTGTCGGCACGGATGGGGAGATCCAGCACCCCCATCGCTGCTCACCCTGTCTCCGCAGAGGTGGGGTGAATCTCCGAGAACCACTGGTCGGGGAGGAGGAGTTCTGACCCTGTATAAGTCCTGCTTTGACTGTAAGCAACTCCCAGCTGGCTCCTTCTCCAGCTTTGAACTGAACATGTTTGAGTTAGGTCGCTCTCAGGTTATTATAATACGTGAGGAGTTACACTCCAAAGGAAGGAAACAGTTCACCACTAGAGGTCAGTAACGACGTTGGAAACAGAGTCCAACAGGAGGCTCTGCTCTGACCTTTGTCTGCATAATGAAGCCACTAAATCTTAGATTTATCTCATACATGCACACATATCTTATACAAACACATGCAGTACACCAATAAAATGGTAGATCACTGAGACATTAAGTTTTATTATTATTTAATGTCACTGAATTTACAACTTTGATTTACAGCGGCGGAGGCAATGTTCTTCTCTCGAATCCCTTGTGGAAAATGTAATGGATTCTAGCTTTCGTTCTTATTTTTCCATTTTTGCTGTGGTTGAATTGAAAACGAAGGATCCAAAACAAACAAGAGGAAATGTGTGAGACGTTCTGAGTGGTGCTCATTAGGCCGGCCACAGCCATAAGTCTGCCCCCCAAGCAGGCCCCAGAGTTTCCCCTCCTGCTCCCAGGAGAGAACCCTCCAGACTGCTGGGAAGCGGGGACAGCGGCCCTGACAGTGCAGCCGCCGCCTCCGGCCCTGATGAAAAGCTCCCAGTCTCTCCCCCCTGACCATCCACGCCTGCCGTTGCCGGACCTCCGTCCCAGCGTAGGCACGGGAGGAGTAGGGACTATGCTGTAGCCATGTGGGTGCATAATCACATTGTCAAGTTCTTTGTTCAACTCTTGCCCAACTTGAAATGGCCTCGTACATAGAACCCAAGGACGCACGGGGACAACTCTTTCCCAATTCCAACCAAGCTCCAACCTTTATTTTTCCTTATGTTGTTGTTTGACTGGTTGGTTGATCAGGTTGAAAAACAATTCAAAACACAAAAGTAAAATGGCAAAATAAATTTTCAAACCATTTTCCAATCCCAACAATGACATGAGAATTTAAATAACCAAAGGGATTACGAAAAGGTGGAATGTTGAAAGACATCCCAACTATGAAATTAAAAGACTTTAATGAGAGAGCAAACCAGTGTGCAGCATTGGTGTTTTAGGAAAAACAAACATCGAATATAAACTGAAGCAATCAACTAACACAAAGTACCACAAACAAAAAGGGCCCAAAACTCAGTATGCATGCTGGCTCCCTGTATGGCTGGCTTGGTTATTTCTTGTACAAAATCCACACATACCATACATCCTACCATCAATGACGTATAGCAGGTAACTCCCACTACCAAATAATCATCTAAATTAAAGTGTTGTTACAGAACCAGTGGCTCCTCTGGTTGTACCATGAGTTGATCTTTTGTGTTGCCTCTCTCTCTCGTCTTGCTGAGGTGGTTTGCTGACAGCCTTTCCCATTCGCAGGTGTTCCAACTTAATGAGTAATGAGCTGCCTGCCACGGCCCAACTCCCTGCTGGTGGTGCATTGTGGGATTTGCAGTCTTTTAGGCAAAGTCAAAGGTGAGCTGATGTGAATGAGGAAACTGAATTGAATCTTTGAAAAATGGCCAAAATTGGGAGATTCCATCTTTTGCCTCACACCTCCCACTTGAGCTCCTGGTTTTTTTTTTAAAACCAGCGAGGTCACACCAGTCTTTCAAGCCTCTGGTTGTTCTTCATGGGTAGTAAGGATGACATCCCTATGCCAGAATTGTCGCAGGGATTTTGTTAAGAGCTTCTTGGTCCTTCCTTGATTGTTTCCTTGTGATCTCTCCTTTGTTTGGCTTGTTGACTGGGAGCGGGTAGCTTGGGAAGGTTTCTCACATGTAACATCCCTTACGATGTCCATTTCCTATCAGCCCTGTTGACACTGACCACTCTAGACCAACATTGTACTGCCACTCAGGGCATTTGGTCAAGCCAGCCCATACCAAATCTCCTACTGCCAACATTTCCACTTTGCTTTCTTCCAAACAGATACATCATACGTTTGCGGAAAAAAAAAAAAGATGAGTGTGCTAAAAGTACCCGGATGGCGTACTAATTTCCACCCAAATCCGTCCAATGTGTTTGACAAGAAGGAAAACCCTGATATGGACCCTAATCCTAATATGGAACCATAACATTGATATGAAGATCATAACCTTAATCTGAAACCATTAACCTTATTGGAAACCAAACTTTAATGTGAAACCGCAACCATAAAGCCAAACCCTATGATCAAACCCTAATATGAAATCCTAACCCCTAATACCTAACCCTAATTGAAACCCTAACCTCGTATCAAACCCCAATATGAAACCTTAAAGCCCAAACCCTAATATTAGACCCTAACCCCTAATATGATCCTATCCACAATCAATCTAAATCAACATATTTGAAACAGCTGACTGTATTATTTATATAATATGCTGTCGCAAACCTGAAATGGGTCTTATATTAATGCTTATAGGCCTATACATATTTAATCTGTTCTGATGTTTAAGGACACTAGCTGTTCAGTGGACAGTAAGGGCCAAATACTGTATGTATCAGAATACTAACAAGCAGTTTAATGCTCCATCATCAATAACTCAGATATAATAACAACACATGTATGTACCTAAGGCTAATGCTAATGTAAATGCTAATGTGTGAAAAGCTAATATGAATGCTCTCTGATGCATTTACACATACAAGCCCATTGCTTCTGCTGTATAATGCATCTGACTCCAAGGCACAATAATAAAATGTAAAGACACACCCAAAATCACATTCTACCACACAAAGCATTTACTAAATACTTTTACTTAAAACATAATCACGAACAGTATTGTGTTGTCAAGACCACACGCGACATGAATCTGTGACGTGGATATTTGCACGCTGCAGTTAACGGCTGTAAAACATGTTTATACGCAAACACATACATGGTATATGTAATATAAATGACGAATATTATATCATCAATCAGTGTATGAATCGGTGTTGCAAAAAAAAATGTGAGGGTGGAGCTATAATCCTGCAGGCAATGATAATATTTTGGAGTGTGTGTGTGGGTTGGTGGTTGGTGTAGAGTTAGAGTCTGGAGTTGGGTGGTTCTGGATAAACCAACATCACACACACACCACAACACCACACACACCACACACACTCACACACTCGGGGAGAGCTCTGACATATAGGTATCCTCCACCTGCTCTGCTCTGTGTCCGGTTGTACAAACACAACTACAACTCTGCAATAAACACAAAGCGTTTATTTCCCTATACCTTACAGATAAAACTTGTAAGGATCGCCTGAATGAATAAAGAGAAAACGGCGTGTCTTTAAGTAAGTAAACATCACTTAATTAGAGCCAACGAGCCAAAAAGTATGGGCTGTGGTTTCCTCTGGAATATGCTCAAATAAAGTAATGCCTTAAGCAGCCACTAATCTCGTTAGTGCTCACTTTATTGCTTGGCTCTTGCAAGAGACAACTCCAGACACCCGCATCAACAGATGAAGGTCTAATTGTACATTTAAAAACATGCATTAAAAAAACAGGCGACCAATAACCCACGGGGGAAACTAACCAGGAGTTGGCACTACAGAGTTCAACCTTAATGTTCTCCTCGACGACGTTCAAAAGTTACGACGTTTTCTTTCTCCAAAGAAGTCAACGTCATAATCCACTTCTCAGTCTGGCAGTCTCTGCTCGAGAGTGAACCCGTTGAAAGCACCTCGGATCCTAAGGTAATCACATCAGTGCAGTGAGCGAGAGGAGAGAGAGGAGAGAGCGAGAGACAGAGACAGAGATAGAGAGAGAGAGGGAGCGGGAGAGACAGAGAAGCGTAGAGAGAGAGGAGAGGGGAGAGAGAGAGGAGAGAGAGAGAGTTTGGAGAGAAGAGAGAGAGAGAGAGAGAAGAGACAGGAGAGAGAGAGAGAGAGAGAGAGAGCGAGAGAGAGAGAGAGAGAGAGAGAGATTGAGATTGTATCGCTCTGGCGCAGAGATTGTATCTCTAGGCTGAAGCACCACACAGTGTTCTGCCAGCTGATGAAGACATATTGTTGTTGTTGTTGTTGTTGTTGTTGTTGTTGTCCTCCCGCTCCTCTAAGCGTCCTGACATCACGAAGGGCCAAGTCTGGTGGGGGGGGGGGGAGGTGTAAACGAAAGAAGAAAGATTTACGTAAGTTGGCAGGCTATGATTTATAATGACATACAGTAGTTAAGGTTTGAAGTAAGTAGCCTATAATAGCCTCTGATTTAGAATGAAACAAATGACAAACAATACTCCTCGGATTTTGTAGACGTATAATCAATTATATATCTGCACGCCATAAATTGATACGTATTGTTCATGCAATTATCATTTTTTTCCATTAGCTCAATTAAGCCACATCCGGTTCTTTTTTAACAGTGAAATACAACAGCAACAGAGTAAATAAAACACAGCAGCAGTAGCAGCAGGTGTCTCCTACCAGGTTGACGGGATGCACGAAGCCGCGCTCCAGCCTCTCGTCCTGCAGCAGCCTCCGGAGGTGGGAGATGTAGCTGGAGGCGAGGCGCAGCGTGTCCAGCTTGGACAGCTTGGTGTCGGCCGGCACCCACGGCAGGCTGGTCTTGAGCCGGGAGAAGCCGCTGCTCAGCACCCGCATGCGGGCGCGCTCCCGGGCGTTGGCCGCGCTCCTCTGGCCCTGCCGGCCCTCCCTCTGGGCGGGCGCCTTCGAAAGCCGCCGTGCCTGAGCCTGCGTTTGAGCTCGACGACGCTTGGCCCTGCCGCCTCTGGCGTCGTAGCTGAAATCCTCCTCGTCCTCCTCCTCCTCCTCCTCCTCCTCCTCTGCCTCGCCGTCCTCCATCTCGTCGTCCCCGTGGGTGTAGTGGACGGAGTTGTAACCGGCGACCCGGCCCGGACGAGCGGCAACGGTGGTCCGTCTCCGACAAGGTGGGTGGAAATCCTCCGCATCGCTCGCTACGGAGCCGGTGGACATGGCTGCTGCTCCCTCCCTCCCTCCCTCCCTGCTGCCTCAAACCACAGCAACACAAAGTTTCTGTCTTATAGACAGCCGTCGATACAACGCTAAACTAAAACTAAAACTTGGATGGATTAAATAACAGCCAATACATAAGCGTCAGGCTACTCTGGGTGCTCTACTACTGTTGCCACCCTCCCGATCCGAAACATGCACCCTTTGCGTGTCGGCCTACTTTAAGTGCCCTGGACTTGGCATGAGGCTATTGTTTTTTATCCCCACCCCCTTTTTTCCTCGGAGGACCACCGAGACGAGTCCACCACAACTGTGCGTGGATGTGATGTGTTTGTCACGGTGACTTGACTCTGAAGCCCGGCCGCGTCCGCTGGGATCTGAACCGCGGCGCGCAAAAGGGGGCCCTCGGTAGATTTACAGTTCAATGAGAGTTTATGGGGGGAATGCGTTCCTCGACGCCGTAAATAAAAATCATCCGCGGGCCACCGAAGCCCTGCTGAATTTCCCCGCTCACAACCCCCCTTCGATGATGTCGTTCTTAAATCACGAGGGAGAACGACGTTTATCGAGCCTACACTCCAAACAAGCCACTACACATACAGTATATATACGGTATACATACGGTATATGTCGATATATATTTTGGCCCCTGTGGTGCCTACACTCACTGCATATATATACACGGTATACATACGGTGTACGTCGATATATTTTGGCACACCACGTCCGAGCGGCCGCTCTCTCTCTCGCTCTCTCTCCACATGTGGGAGAGTTGCGCTAATAGAAATGTCTTATGACCTTATCAAAAGTGGCCCTAATCCATTTGCCAGTTTCACAGAGGGATTGGGTTTCAGCAGATGCACGGAGGCCCCACCCCCCCCCTCCGCCCCCCCTCGCCTGCTGCGCCCCCGCACAACACACACAGCTGTCCACCGTTCCCATGACATCTGGACCGCTGGCATGACAAGGGCGTGGCGTGGGTGTCGGTGTGTGTGCGTGTGTGTGTGTGTGTGTGTGTGTGTGTGTGTGTGTGTGGAGGGGTAAGGGGGTAGGGTTGGGTTTGGGGGGCAGGGGGGCACATTCTTGATTCATGCCTTAATACAGTGTCTATATGCCATTATGAATGCCCTACATTTCCTCCACATTCTTTCCTCGGTGTTCTCCCAGCGTTATCGATTCGATTCAACATCCATCACCGCGGTAACGCGAGGAGGCGGGAAACCATGGTAACCGCGATGCGTATCGATCAGAGCCCCGCCCCCCCCAGACTCCAAGAGGAAGGGGTGAGATCGACTAATAAACTGGTTCTCTTTATTAAAACATTCGGCGGTGCACACACAGGAGTCCTAAATCTGCTTGTTTTTGCCGTTCTTGCTGCGGCGTCTACAACACGTAGGACACAGGAAGCTGTTGCTTTGTCTCTGCTGACCTGCTGCCCCTGGACAAAGTCACTCCGGTAGAATCTCACACTTTTACTGTGACGGCGTAGTCAACCGTCTTCGTATACTTGAACGAGGCTGAGTCGTTCCGAACACATTGGCCGCAGGGAGTTTGCAAGGAAAGTGTAAACGGCTATTCGGCAAAATTAATTCAATTTGGAATGGCGAAATGACTCATAAAAATAGATATCACGTTCATCTTCAGATGCTAATTAGTTTTAGCCGTGGACTACACCAGGCACGATAAGGGCAGACTATCACGATCTCGCACATTTCACAGTATAACGTATAACACTTTAATTGAGAAATAATTTGATTTCAACGAGAATGAGAATTCTCCCTTGGTCTCTCTCTGGGCCCGGGAACACTCTCAGGAAACTCTAAACCAAACCCAAATATTAGACCCTAACCCTAATATGAAATCCTATCCACAATCAATCTAAATCAACATATTTGAAACAGGCTATATGCTGTCGGCAAACCTGAAATGTATAGCTTATAGGTCGATATACATATTTAATATGTCTGATGTTAAGGACACTAGCTGTTCAGTGGACAGTAAGGGCCAAATACTGTATGTATCAGAATACTAACAAGCAGTTTAATGCTCCATCATCAATAACTCAGATATAATAACAACACATTTATGTACCTAAGGCTAATGCTAATGTAAATGCTAACGTGTGAAAGCTAATATGAATGCTCTCTGATGCATTTACACATACAAGCCCATTGCTTCTGCTGTATAATGCATGACTCCAAGGCACAATAATAAATGTGAAGACACACCCAAATCACATCTACCACACAAAGCATGTTACTAAATACTTTTACTTAAAACATAATCATGAACAGTATTGTGTTGTCAAAACCACACACGACATGAATCTGTGACGTGGATATTTCCGGGCACACCTGCAGTTAACGCTGTAAACATTGTTTATACGCAAACCACATAATGGTATATGTAATATAAATGAGAATATTATATCATCAATCAGTGGTATGAATCGGTGGTTGCAAAAAAAATGTGAGGGCGGAGCTATAATCCTGCAGCAATGGTAATATTGGTGGAGTGTGTGTGGTTGGTGGTTGGTGTAGAGTTAGAGTCTGGAGTTGGGTGAGGCTGGTCCTACACACACACACACACACACACACACACACACACACACACACACACACACACACACACACACACACTCACACACACTCGGGAGAGCTCTGACATATCGGTATCCTCCACCTGCTCTGCTCTGTGTCCTGTGTACAAACTACAACAACTACAACTCTGCAATAAACACAAAGCGTTTTATTCAACACCTTCCCGTGTCCTGGTTTTGGCAGAGCCCGGCAGAAGCTGCTCCAAATGTCGTCCAATTTTTGAGCATTGTATATTTCCCTATACCTTACAGATAAACTTGTAAGGAATCGCCTGAATGAATAAAGAGAAAACGGTGTGTCTTTAAGTAAGTAAACATCACTTAATTACAGCCAACGAGCCAAAAAGTATGGGCTGTGGTCTTCCTCTGGAATATGCTCCAAATTAAGTAGCCTTAAGCAGCCACTAATCCTGCGCTAGTGCTCACTTTATTGCTTGGCTCTTGCAAGAGACAACTCCAGACACCCGCATCAACAGATGAAGGTCTAATTGTACATTTAAAAACATGCATTAAAAAAACAGGCGACCAATAACCCACGAGGAAACTAACCAGGAGTTCAACCTTATGCTCTCCTCGACGACCTTCAAAAGTTACGACGTTTTTTTTCTCCAAAGAAGTCAACGTCAGAATCCACTTCTCGCGAACGCCGTTCAGTCTGGCAGTCTCTGCTCGAGAGTGAACCCGTTGAAAGCACCTCGGATCCTAAGGTAATCACATCAGTGCAGTGAGAGAGAGGAGAGAGAGGAGAGAGCGAGAGACAGAGACAGAGATAGAGAGAGAGAGGGAGCGGGAGAGACAGAGATAGATAGAGGAGAGAGGGAGAGGGAGAGACAGAGACAGCGATAGAGAGAGAGGAGAGAGCGGGTGAGAGATAGAGAGTGAGGGAGAGAGTTGGGAGAGAAAGAGACGTACGCAGAGAGAGAATGAGACAGGAGAGAGAGAGAGAGAGAGAGAGAGAGAGCAAGAGAGAGAGAGAGAGAGAGATTGAGATTGTATCGCTCTGGCGCAGAGATTGCATCTCTAGGCTGAAGCACCACACAGTGTTCTGCCAGCTGATGAAGACATATTGTTGTTGTTGTTTGTTGTTGTTGTTGTTGTTGTTGTTGTCCTCCCGCTCCTCTAAGCGTCCTGACATCACGAAGGGCCAAGTCTGGTGGGGGGGGGGGGGGGGGTGTAAACGAAAGAAGAAAGATTTACGTAAGTTGGCAGGCTATGATTTATAATGACACACAGTAGTTAAGGCTTGAAGTAAGTAGCCTATAATAGCCTCTGATTTAGAACGAAACAAATGACAAACTATACTCCTCGGATTGTGGACGTATAATCAATTATATATCTGCACGCCATACATTGATATGTATTGTTCATGCAATTATCATCGTTTTTTTCCATTAGCTCAATTAAGCCACATCCGTTTCTTTTAGCGTCTCTTTTTTAACAGTGAAATACAACAGCAACAGAGTAAATAGAACACAGCAGCAGCAGCAGGTGTCTCCTACCAGGTTGACGGGATGCACGAAGCCGCGCTCCAGCCTCTCGTCCTGCAGCAGCCTCCGGAGGTGGGAGATGTAGCTGGAGGCGAGGCGCAGCGTGTCCAGCTTGGACAGCTTGGTGTCGGCCGGCACCCACGGCAGGCTGGTCTTGAGCCGGGAGAAGCCGCTGCTCAGCACCCGCATGCGGGCGCGCTCCCGGGCGTTGGCCGCGCTCCTCTGGCCCTGCCGGCCCTCTCTCTGGGCGGGCGCCTTCGAAAGCCGCCGTGCCCGAGCCTGCGTTTGAGCTCGACGCTTGGCCCTGCCGCCTCTGGCGTCGTAGCTGAATCCTCCTCGTCCTCCTCCTCCTCCTCTTCCTCCTCCTCCTCCTCCTCTGCCTCGCCGTCCTCCATCTCGTCGTCCCCGTGGGGTGTAGTGGACGGAGTTGTAACCGGCGACCCGGCCCGGACGAGCGGCAACGGTGGTCCGTCTCCGACAAGGTGGGTGGAAATCCTCCGCATCGCTCGCTACGGAGCCGGTGGACATGGCTGCTGCTCCCTCCCTCCTCCCTCCCTGCTGCCTCAAATCCTCAAGTATTATAGACAGCCGTCGATACAAAGCTAAACTAAAACTAAAACTTGGACGGATTAAATAACAGCCAATACGTAAGCGTCAGGCTACTCTGGGTGCTCTACTACTGTTGCCGCGGTCACCCTCCCGATCCGAAACATGCACCTTTGCGTGTCGGCCTACTTTAAGTGCCCTGGACTTGGCATGAGGCTATTGTTTTTTTATCCCCACCCCCTTTTTTCCTCGGAGGACCACCGAGACGAGTCCACCGACAACTGTGCGTGGATGTGATGTGTTTTGTCACGGTGACTCGACTCTGAAGCCCGGCGCGTCCGCTGGGATCTGAACCGCCGGCGCAAAGGGGGCCCTCGGTAGATTTACAGTTCAATGAGAGTTTATGGGGGGAATGCGTTCCTCGACGCCGTAAAATAAAAATCATCCGCGGGCCACCGAAGCCCTGCTGAACCCCCTTCGATGATGTCGTTCTTAAATCACGAGGGAGAACGACATTTATCGAGGCCTACACTCCCAAACAAGCCACTACACACACAGTATATACGGTATACATACGGTATAATGTCCGATATATATATTTGGCCTACACTCACTGCATATATATACAGCGGTATACATACGGTGTACGTCGATATATTTTGGCACACCACGTCCGAGCGGCCTCTCTCTCTCGCTCTCTCTCCACATGTGGGAGAGTTGCGCTAATAGAAATGTCTTATGACCTTATCAAAAGTGGCCCTAATCCATTTGCCAGTTTCACAGAGGGATTGGGTTTCAGCAGATGCACGGAGGCCCCCCCCCCCCCCCTCCGCCCCCCTCGCCTGCTGCGCCCCCGCACAACACACACAGCTGTCCACCGTTCCCATGACATCTGGAGCGCTGGCATGACAAGGGCGTGGCGTGGGTGTCGGTGTGTGTGCGTGTGTGTGTGTGTCGGTGTGTGTGTGCATGTGTGTGTGTGTGTGTGGAGGGGTAAGGGGGTAGGGTTGGGTTTGGGGGGGCAGGGGGGCACATTCTTTATTCATGCCTTAATACAGTGTCTATATGCCATTATGAATGCCCTACATTTCCTCCACATTCTTTCCTTGGTTTTCTCCCAGCGTTATCGATTCGATTCAACATCCATCACCGCGGTAACGCGAGGAGGCGGGAAACCATGGTAACCGCGATGCGTATCGATCAGAGCCCCCCCCCCCCCCCCAGACTCCAAGAGGAAGGGGTGAGATCGACTAATAAACTGGTTCTCTTTATTAAAACATTCGGCGGTGCACACACAGGAGTCCTAAATCAGCTTGTTTTGGCTGCGGCGTCTACAACACGTAGGACACAGGAAGCTGTTGCTTTGTCTCTGCTGACCTGCTGCCCCTGGACAAAGTCACTCCGGTAGAATCTCACACTTTTACTGTGACGGCGTATTCAACCGTCTTCGTATACTTTGTTAGGGGATCGCTGTAGCGGTGGAAACGAGGCCGAGTCGTTCCGAACACATTGGCCGCAGGGAGTTTGCAGGAAAAAGTGTAAATGGCTATTCGGCAAAATTAATTCAATTTGGAATTGCGAAATGACTCATAAAAATAGATATCACGTTCGTCTTCAGATGCTAATTAGTTTTAGCCGTGGACTACACCAGGCACGATAAGGGCAGACGATCACGATCTGGCGCATTCACAGTATAACGTATAATACTTTAATTGAGAAATAATTTGATTTCAACGAGAATGAGAATTCTCCCTTGGTCTCTCTCTGGGCCCGGGAACACTCTCAGGAAACTCCAGATCCTCCCGCATCTCAGCCCCCCCCCCCCCCCCCGTTGCACCGTCTGTCTGCCCAGAGAAAACTACACCTGACAGCCCCCTGAACACGAACGTCCAGGAACACGACGGCGTGATGAATCGATCCATTCCTTTCAGTGAAGGCATGTGTTTTTCGCTTCTCCGCCGCTGCAGGGTGGAAAAAAAGCCCATCGACTCGGGTCAGGTAGGCGGAAGGCTTGCCGGACTGAAAGCCAGCGGCACGCATCGGCGCATCAGTCATCCTCCGCACGTCACCGGAGACAAAGCCCGCCGCGAGGTTATCTCGGAAGGGTACTGGATGGATGGACGGCCACATGGTCGCCCCCCCTATTTGCCACGGGAGCAATTAGCTTCAGTTAAAAAAAATCTCTGGAATCCGGACTTGAAGGGAGGGTTTGCGTTTGTCTTTCAGCGGAGGCTCGCAGAGGTCGCGACCCCCCCCCCCCGCGCCCCCCCCCTATCAGCACGGCACAGCACAGCACCCACCCACCACCCCCTATTACCCGGCTCACTCGCGCGATCAGGAAGCAGAGCGACAGGTGCGAGCCGAGGCACATGATGTCAGAGCCCCGTGCCCGGCGGTTCCCATGGTTACCGCTGCACCAGCTGCGGCGTGCAAAGCTAGCGTGGGTTAACTGCCGTTTCTCACAAGGGTTAAGTACTGCGCCTCATAACGCACCATGGGAAAGACAAAACAAAAATTCATCGCCAGAGTGCACCGTGGGTAACCCAAAACAAAATGGCATCGCCAGGATGTATTTTTGGGGTAAAAGAAAATGCTTTGTTGAGGCTCGTAAGAAGTTTCGATAATCTTCACACAGACAAAAATAAGTATTTATTCATTTATTTATTTGTATTAAGATTTCATGACATACTGCACTAAGAACGTCTTGTCTTAGTTCACAAACAACTGCAATATAATACAGTATAACAAAGACACTGCATGCAACAGGCATTAAGACAATGAATTATAGTTATATAGTGTATATATCAAAATATTGTGCTATTACAAGTCACAAAACAGAGTCCACTTTGGAGACAATGTGTTCATCGTTCAACAATAACGTAAGAATTACACACCACAGCGCCCTTCCACAGAGTTATGAAGACGTAGGTTTTTTATTTAAATTAACGCGACTTGTCCAACTCCAGGTACAGAGCCGAACAGTCAAAGCTTGTTTACCGCTCCGTCGAGACTCTATTTCCGAGTCCTGTTCATCTCGAGGGCCTGGATCAGGGGCACCCACTTGGAGCCGCTCTGCTGCCGGGGCCTGCAGTGGGCGAGGGCGGACGACGCGCGGGCCCTGAAGTGCTCGGGCCGTCGTACTCGTCCGCCTCCGACGTGATCTCCATCTTCTGCACGATGAGCTTCAGGATGCTGTTGCTGCTTCTCCATCAGGCTCGACATCTCCTTCAGTCTGGTGGTGGGTGGGGGGGGGGGAGAGGGAGGGAGGGAGGGAGACAGCAGAGAGAAAGAGAGATTGTTTCAATGGACAGTCTTTGGTCCTTGTCCAGGGTTCACACGGGGAGGACGGTGAAATGTTGTTGTCTTTAGATACATGAATGAGCCATTGGTTTTGGCTCAAGGGCAGCCACAACCAGTAGTCCATCTGTGGACATTGGGGTTGGAACACGCAACCTTTCACGCTTCACCCTGCCCTGTTTTGCGTGTTGAGAATGATAACAAGTTAGTATTCCCTTCATATCACGGGGATGAAGTCCGACAACAGCCCCAACGGATGTCACCGGAGAAGAACAAAAAAGGAGCCGAGCCACTAGAGGCTGCTCACGCACCAATAACCCAGCCATTCCCTGCACACACACACACACACCACACCCCACACACACACACCACACACACACCCACACACACACACACACACACACACCACACACACCACCACACACACACACACAAAAACCATTACTCTGCATTTTCCCCACACACACACACGTCTCTATGATACGTTACGTAACGTCGACACAATACAGATTGATGACCAGATGAATGACCAACAACGGACCACTGATACAAACTGTATCATCATCATCATCCATCCCGCAACACACACACGCGTGCTGGCCCAGCTACCTGGTCTTCTGCTTTTGGAGTTCGTTCTCCAGGGTGCTGGACGCCTTGTTGGACTGACGGACCCTGAGGTCGGTCCTCTCGTCCACGTCGCGGAACAGCAGCATCTGTCTGAAGGTCTGCTCGGAAAACACACACACACCACGACACACAACACACAACACAACACAACAACACAACACACCACAACAGCGTGAAGGTCAGGAGAAAAAGAATCAGAAAAGCACCACAAAAACACGAGCGAGGAAGTCATTAGCTGTACTCGTTTCACAGTATTTAGCGTCTCGGGGGGAGAAAAAAAAAAACCAAACAAACAAGAGCTATTAAAGAAGACACCCTGAGGGACGCCCTGAGAAGCCGGGACAGTCAACACACGACGGCAGGCAGGAATATAAAAGAGACGCTCGAGTCAGATTCGCATGAAAGCTAATGAGTCCTCCTCACCGAGCGAATTACACGACCAAGGTCAGATACTGCAGGGGCTTGTCGAGGTAGAGGTCGTCTACATGTCTGACCGGGACAGGATAGTGTTGTTGTTTTTAATACTTAATATTCAATACTTCTGGATTCATAGGTTATATTCCATAGAACAGCTGTTTTCTTCTTTCACTACATTACATATTTAAATGTTTTATCGTTATCTTTATCACGTTGTCACGGCGGAACAAACGGCGGCGTCGCTCATAACACACAGTCACGGCTCGGCGCCCCCCCGTCCCACGTCGCAGTGCACCAGTAAACAGACTGGACCGGTGACTCCTGAAACGCATAAATCAAACCTGCCGACCAGATGCGAAACACTGGGGAGGGGGAGCGGGGGGGTTTGCGATACAACTCTGTTTGCCCAGCGATGACAGCTCGGTGAAAAGGGTCCGTTGTCCGGCGTCCGACCCCTACCTACCTACCTACCTACCTACCTACCTTCATTTCAGACACTGTACTGTATATTGTCTGAAAGTGGCTTTGGATGAACCTACGACTAAAGAAAATGTTGTGGGTCTTGAGTACTGTACCCGAGTCTAGCCTTGCGACGATGAAAGCCTAAAAAAATGCTCTGTTCTTATCTTTATGTACCACAGTGATATATTGCTGCCTCCTTCAACAAATGTAAGTCGCTTTGGATAAAAGCGTCCGACAAACGCCCTAAATGGAAATGGAAATTTTTTTAGGTTGAGTTTGAAGCCATGAATAAGTTGAAATAATGCAGAGTCGAAAGAATACAGAGGACTATCGTTGTAATTAGCGTCATCATGTTGAACCGTTGCATTGCGACCAGTGGGTGAGCCGGGGGGGGAACCTTGGAGCACTTGCGGTTGGGGTAGACCAGTATGAAGGGCTTGTCCACGCGCTTCATGAACCAGTACGGCAGCTTGTCCTCCAGCACCGTGTGCAGGTCGATCTGAGGAGACGGGCCAACGGAGAGCACAGTACTATGTGTCAGGAGCACAGATAACTTGGTTTCAATTTAGGATCTTTTATTTTGAAAGAACTCTTATTTTGGTAGTTGTGAGAAGGCCTTGAGCTTTAAGATGGCCGACGCTCACCTTTGACCTTTGGAACTTAGAACAAAGGAAGACGTAAGGGCATACAGTTCTTTACTGCTATTAACTTACGGCTATTAGACCTTTTGGACTATAACTAACTATAAGACCTTTGGCTAACAACCTTTGATTACTTTGGACTACCTTTACTAGATTTTGTTAGTTTTGGATCTACTTACCCACTTTGTTTGGATCATTGGGATCTACTGGAATTTTCCTTTGTTTGCTTCAATCCATCTGCTTACCTGCCTACTCACCTGCCTGCCTACCATGCCTGCCTACCATGCCTGCCCTGCTTACTTCTCTGCCTCCAACCATCCATCTTCATCCATAAAAGGTACAAATCAATTCATTTGCATAGCCGGTCAAAGAAGCCTGATTACGTCTTCTACACTTGTGGCTATTTTATGGACAAGTTGAAAATATGCCAGTACAGTGTGTGTGTGTGTGTATAACACTCGTCACGCTGTTGACTTGTCTATCGGTGGTCGTACACGCGTACCTGCATGGCCATTCGCTTCAGGGCAGCATTCTTTTGGACTTCAGCGATGTCTCCAACTGCCAAACCGATCTGCAAGGCAATAGTCGGACAAATTCAATATATACAGTACATATATATATTCAATAGTCTCAATATCAGGTGCAGTAGTACTTTTCAATACCATTGGCAGTTTATTTTTGCTGATAAGGTTTCTTACCTTTATTGTTATTCTATTAGGCGTATACACTTTATATATATTATTCTATTTTTATTCAAATGTTATTTTTGAGCAACCTCTCGAACAAGAACTTCCTTCGGGATTAATAAAGTTTCATCTTATTCTCTCTTATCTTAAATATCAATTGGTGATCATGGACTCATAGGCTACTGTCGAGCTCGGACTTCTTCATCTCCGTACCAATGCTGAAATTCTCTCATTTTAAACAAGTCAAAACAATAGTGAATGTGGCAGCCGGCTGGTACTGACCAACAGGTTCACGAGCAGTATGGGCATCAGCAGGGCAAACTCAATAAACAGCACGTAAGTCAGAACAGTGAACGGCAGTTTGTTGCTGAGGTTGGGCTTCAGGAAGTTTGTTTCGTAGTTCAACTCTCCGATCATCATCACGAAAATCTGAATGACTGACAGCGGCACGGTCTCAAACTCTTTCTGTAAGAGAGCAAAGGAGAGGTGACTTACATCGCAGGATGCCAGGTAAGATCAAGTTTGTTTATTGTCATTCATTCATTCATATATACAGTAGACTAATGGACCAAGGAGCCAACACAAAAGAGAAAACACATACAATAAGTACATTATAAAAATATACATGAAGAAAAATGTGGTGCTTATGTGGTGGACGGCAGCGGGGCGTTTGGGAGTAGTTAGTCGTTTTAAATAATTTAGTCCATTTTCTGAAAAGCGAGAAACTCTCTAATGAGGTCATGTTTGATTGTTTGGTCCTCTTTGTCGTTTCGTTCGTGATTCATTGCTCTGGAGTCCAGGGAGTTCGGGGTTGGTTTGCTACCTGGTTTAGCATCAGTGCGTGGAAGCCGAGGCCGAAGGCCACCATCAGGAACAAGAAGAGCATCACGATGCTCACCAAGGTCTTCATGATCTCACCGAACATGACCACGTAGATACCGAACCGGTCGAACCTGAGGCAAACCAGAGGACGTCCAATTAACAGCTGACTGCTGGAGTTAAAGGGGCCCCATTATACCACCAGGTGTGAGCCTGATCAGCCATTAAAAGCCATTTCGATATTTCAACTGGGAAGGGAAACTGAACAGGCATCCACAACAGGTGGGAATTGGCAAAACAACCAACAAAAGGCTATTCTCTTCAAATAATCATGGCAGCGGTATTCCTCCGAACGAACGTGCATGACCGAGCATCGACTGACTGGAAGCAGGGGTCTCTAAAGCCACAACACAACGAGCGGCAGGTGATCCCACTGATCACCTGGCGCGCGGGGTTTCCTGGGGAGATTCTCAGGGGGTTGAAGGCTGTGGCGCCCTCTCCTGGCTGGTAGAGGCGTGACACGAATCACGCTCACGTCTGGTGGTATAACAGGGCCCCTTTCCGTCATTCACCGTCTTCTAAAAACGCTTTTTTGTTTCGTCGTGTTCCCATCGTAACGGCGGGAAGCGAAAACGCGTACCTTTGGAGATAAAGGAGGAAGCAGACCCAGGAGTGGAAGACCGCCATGGCCCCCGCCTCCCAATGGAGGGA
>PIJE02001858.1:81947-96866 GCA_002895965.2 Coryphaenoides rupestris | reverse complement strand
ATCAACATCGCTTATTCAAGGCATTGATGGATGAGCTCGACGCCTCTTATGGAGACTTGATTCTCCGTGCTGATGTTCGTTGGCTGAGTCGTGGCAAAGTGCTACAGAGCTTTGTTGACCTGCTGCCAAATATAAAGACTTTTCTGTCAACTAGGAATGAGGTGCACAAAGAATTGTCCAATGATGCGTGGCTACTTGACCTGGGATTTATGACAGATATAACGACGAAACTGAATGCACTCAACACTGACCTCCAGGGGAAAAACAGACATCTGTCCCATATGATAAGCGCAGTGAATGCGTTCAAGGCCAAGCTCTGTGTTTGGACCACACATCGAAAAAGCAGGAAGCTAACACATTTTCCCAACCTGGAAAAAATGTCTCAAGCCATCAAAGACAAGGATGCTTTTCACCCAGATCAGTACTGCGCCCATCTGGACAAAGTTGCGTTTTGGTGAGTTAGACATCATGGAAGACATAGCTACATTCGTTTCAAACCCATTTCAGTCCACTGATGTGGAAAAGGTATCAGCCAAATTCCAACAGGTATTTGGGTTGCAAAGTGGTGTAGATATGGAGATCATTGATTTGCAAAATGACATAGAACTGAAGTCAAGATCAAGGGACAGTGATTTTTGGGGACTTGTGAGCAGAGAGAAGTTTCCCCTCCTAAGTAATATTAAGTTTCAATAATCAATATATAAATAGCAATATGATCTGTTCATTACAAAATGGGTAGTTTTCTCCCCACTATAGAACAAAGAAATGCAGTACCTTGCATGAAGCAAGTTCTTAAGCTTCAGAGTTAGCTTCTTAAGCTGACTGTGCTCATTACAAAATGTGTTTTCCCCACTATGAACAAAATAACATAATTTGAATAATGCTGTGTAATGTAAGAAAACCTTTTGGCCTGATACATTTGTCTTAATAAAAGGCCTTAAATTGGAAGTATTTTGGCTTTGGTTCTCTTTTGACGCTTCAAGGTAGATCTTGCCTTTGTTCAGGGCTGAGGCAGGGATCTTGGGCTCAAAAAGGTTGGTGACCACTGCTGTAGATAGTGTCGCCATAGTCAAATATAGGGAGGATGGTCATCTTGACAAGAGTGTGTTTGGCCGAGCGGGTGAAAGAAGCTTTATTACGGTACAAGAAGCCCAGATGAGCTTTGACTTTGGCCTGCAGGTGTTTTATGTGAGTAGAGAAGGAGAGAGATGGGTCTAGCCAGAGGCCAAGGTATTTATAAGAAGTATCTGTGCCATCGGCACAGATGATTTTAGGGGTGCTAACAATGTCCTGCTTTCTGTCAAAGAGCATACATTTAGTCTTCTTGGAGTTGAGAAGAAGATGGAGACTGTTCAATAGAGGTAAGACTAATTTGTAGAGTGGATGCCGCAGAGTGGATTGAAGGGCCCGCTGAATACAAGATGGTGTCGTCAGCGTACAGATGGATCTGTGAATTGCCAGCAACCTTGGCTACATCGTTGATGTAGATAGAAAACAGCAAGGCACCCAAGATGGAGCCTTGAGGCACCCCTTTAAAGATGTTGAGAGGATCGGACAAGATGTTTTCTGTTTTCACCTGCTGAACACGATTAGCAAGGTAGCTGGCAAACCAACTGCAGGATTTTGAAGAAAGGCCAATCCTGGAAAGCCTCTGTAGGGGAATGGAATGGTTGACTGAATCAAAGGCTTTGGCTAAATCAATAAAGGCGGCGATGCAAACCAGCTTAGAGTCCAAGGAGGCGATGATGTCATCCAGGACCTTAAGGGTAGCTGTGATGCACCCGTGGCCCGGCCGGAACCCGGACTGCAGATTAGACAGGATGTTGTTTGAGGCCATGAAGTGACTGAGCTGTTTGTGAACCAGCTTCTCCAAGACCTTAGCCAGGCAGGGCAAGATGGAGATAGGCCTGTAGCAGTTGGGATCAGAGCCAGAACCACCTTTAAAGAGTGGGAAGACTAGGGCAGATTTCCAGTCAGGAGGAAAGACAGATAACTCAAGAGACAAGTTGAATAGCTGCGTGATGGGGGCGGCGATGATATGGGCAGCAGCTTTTAAAAACATAGGTTCGAGACCATCAGAGCCAGCCGACTTGTTTGAATCCAGCTTGGTGAGCTCCTTCAAAACCGCCGAGGTCAAGAAGGGTTTAAAGGAAAAAACACCAGAGCTGGGAGAAGAAGGAGGAGGCTGAGATGAGGCAGTGATGGGGGGCATAGCAGAGAAGACATGGGCCGAATTGACAAAATGGTGATTGAAAAGTGATGCCATGTGAGATTTATCAGTGACAACAGTGTCACCGAAAGTCATCACGTTGGGAAGATGAGGAGAAGCGAGCTTATTCTCCATGGATTTTACAGTTTTCCAAAACTTCTTGGCATCAGACTTATTTCATCAGACTAGATTTATTTCTACACTGCCTAAAGGCAAGCCAGTCGGCAGAGGACTGAGAGGAACGGGCGTTTTTAGGTGTTTTTATGACGGATTAAAACAGCCAAATCATGGGAGAACCAGGGGCTGAAGCGATCCTTTATCCGTAATTTTTTAAGTGGGGCATGTTTATTAATGATCCGGCTTAAGGTATTTCTAAAGTATGACCAGACAGCATCGATAGAGGTGAGAGATTTAATTCTGTCCCAGTTCTCAGCTAGCCTGGAAATCCAGACCTACATCTAGAAAGCTGTAGGTCTGGTAATGAGCAATGAAAATGGCCCAACTCGAGGGGCGGCACCAAGAATGCGTTTGAAAATATCACTGCCGCAATTGGATAACACTACGACCAATCAGAAGAATACACGGGGTGACGTATCCAGAGCGACGGAAACGAGTTTGTTTTGGAGAATAGTTTGACAGAGAGACGTAAATGTAGCCTAATGGAAATACCACGGAGATACCACTTTGGCAACGCAACGTTAACCTTGTAATATTCTTAGCCAAGGAATATTGAAATAAAGAGATGCAACCGAGTTGTCGTTTATGGATGTTTAATAGCAACTGCGCATGGTACCGAGCATGGGCGTAGAATTTAGTGGGGACGCTGGGGACATGTCCCCACCAATTAACAGAGCACCCCCCCATCAGAACCGCAAATTAACGGAGCACCCCCCCCCCCCCCATCAGAACCGCGAATTAACGGAGCACCCCCCCCCCCCCATCAGAACCGCGAATTAACGGAGCACCCCCCCCCCACCCCATCAGAACCGCGAATTAACAGAGCACCCCCCCCCCCCCCCATCAGAACTGCGAATTAACGGAGCACCCCCCCGCCCATCAGAACCGCAAATTAACGGAGCACCCCCCCCCCATCAGAACCGCGAATTAACAGAGCACCCCCCCAGACAAAAAATAACATGTTTTCAAAGTCATTAGAACTGTAATGGTTTTATTAAGTAAAAAAAAGTGGTATCGGTGCATCCCTAGTTTGTACAGATACTCAGTCAACATTTTCGATAGCCATCTTGCAATGTTTACTGACTGATTCCGGACTGATTCCATCGCAGCGCTGACGTCATCTGTTTAGCCCGCCTCTGGCCCGCCTATATCAGATACACTGATGTGATTGGTTGATGTTCGAAACAACGGGCATAGCTAATGAGCATGTTACTCATTACCAGAGTACTCGCTGAGCAAATTCTAATTGTGCTCTCGCGAGAACTCTGGATTTCCAGGGTAGTTCTCAGCAGCAACGTCATGGAGAAAGGCTTCCATAACAAACTTCTTCAGAAAACGCTTGGTTACGGTCACTGGTGGTCATTTGACTGAGAAGCCTGAACGGATACAGCCAATGGCGCAGTGATCACTCAGATCTTGACTGAAGACACCGGATTTAGAGTTAGATGGGGCGTTAGGCAGGATAACATCGATCATTGTGGCAGATGAAGGGAATTTCAAATTGTGTCTGGTGGGCTCAGATATGATTTGAGAGAGGTTTAAAGCGTCAAATTGCTGTGTGACTGTGTCTGGAGGGTTAGTCATGTCCCAATTTAGATCTCCTAGGAGGACAAACTCTGAGGAGATGTAAGGGGCCAGGAGTTCACTGAGTGCAATTAGAGTGCAGGGTGGGGCAGAGGGTGATCTATAGCAGACGGCAACAGAGAGAGAGAAGTTAGCGGACAGTTTGAGTTTTAACACTAGCAGTTCAAATTGCTTAGGAACAGATATTGACAGTGAAATAGAGCATTGCAAGTGGTCTTTAACAAATATAGCTACACCAGTGGCTCTGTCTTGGCGAAAGACATGGTACCCTGGTATGGAGATGTCTAGGCTAGAAACGCTATTCTTAAGCCACGATTCAGAGATAGCTAAAATATCAGGAGTGACAGTATGAACCCAGGATTTTAGCAGGTGCAGTTTAGGTAATAAGCTGCGAATGTTAATGTGTAAAAAGCCAAGGGACTTACGATCACAGAAATCATCAAAGGACAGATTAGGAACGGCATGATTGTCAGTAGTGGGGCCTGGGTTGGGATGTACATTACCAGAAATAAAAAGGATGAAAATGATTAAAATACGTCTAAGAACAGAGCCATAACATTGCCTAATTTTGTTTGGCTTCAAAGACGGTTTGGCAGGAGTTAGAAGAGAAGGGGCAAAGAGTTGTTGCAATCGCATATGTGAGTACAGTGGGGAGCAAGACACAAACAAACTAGGAAATCCTGCAATCTTTGTAATCCAGAAAGAGGAGACATCTCTGGACAGTAGACTGAAGTGCAGCGTGCCACCATTATGGGGAGATATGGTTAGCCTGTATGTTGGTGTTAGCTGCTCGGCTAGAAGACCCGGCGCCGATGGTGTTAGCTGCTCGGCTAGCAGACCCGGCGCCGATGGTGTTAGCTGCTCGGCTAGCAGTGCCGCTGATGGTGTTAGCTGCTCAGCTAGCAGACCCACTGATGGTGTTAGCTGCTCAGCTAGCAGACCCGGCGCCGATGGTGTTAGCTGCTTGGTTAGCAGACCCGGCGCTGATGGTGTTAGCTGCTCGCTAGCAGACCCCGGCGCTGATGGTGTTTAGCTGCTCGGCTAGCAGTCCCGCTGATGGTGATAGCTGCTCGGCTAGCAGACCCTGCGCCGATGGTGTTAGCTGCTCGGCTGGCAGACCCTGCGCCGATGGTGTTAGCTGGTCGGTCTAGCAGACCCGGCGCCGATGGTGTTTAGCTTGCTCGGCTAGCAGACCCCGGCGCCGATGGTGTTAGCTGCTCGGCTAGCAGACCCGGCGCCGATGGTGTTAGCTGCTCGGCTAGCAGACCCGGCGCCGATGGTGTTAGCTGCTCGGCTAGCAGACCCGCTGATGGTGTTAGGTACTCGGCTAGCAGACCCGGTGCCGATGGTGATAGCTGCTCGGCTAGCAGACCCGGTGCCGATGGTGTTAGCTGCTCTGCCAGCAGACCCGGCGCCGATGGTGTTGGCTGCTCGGCTAGCAGACCCGGCGCCGATGGTGTTAGCTGCTCGGCTAGCAGACCCGCTGATGGTGTTAGCTGCTCGGCTAGCAGACCCGGTGCCGATGGTGTTAGCTGCTCGGCTAGCAGACCCGCTGATGGTGTTAGCTGCTCGGCTAGCAGACCCGGTGCCGATGGTGTTAGCTGCTCGGCTAGCAGACCCGGCGCTGATGGTGTTAGCTGCTCGGCTAGCAGACCCGGCGCCGATGGTGTTAGCTGCTCGGCGAGTTGCATCAGCAGCGCCAGGAGCAGTAGCAGCAGCCTGGGCCCTGGTGGTGTGGTCCCGGCTCTGCTGTGGCGTTGCATGGCGGTAGTGGGGCGGCTGGGCACCTGCATGCTCTGGTCACCTGAGTACATTTTTTTGACACTTTTACAGCCAAAACAACACAAGTGGTCCAGGTGGCCTTTGAACTTAACAGGTGTTCAGTTTGATTCGAATCGACGATTACACAACAACCACCACCACTACAACATTGTCTTCGTCGTCTTGTCTCCACTGAATGTGCCACGACGGTGTGAACTGAGGCCCGGAGGGGAGGGAATGGGAATGCACCAACAGGGAAATGGACGTGACCACCAACGCCATGATTCCTAATGTGTCACCCGAGGAGTCGTCAGGGGCGACGGCGGCGGTGGCCGGGCAGCCTGTATACCTCTACGTCCTGACTGTCCTGACGCTGGTGCTGGGGCTGACGGGCCTTGCGGACAAAAGCAAGCAGAAAATATATGTATTTCCCCCCCCCCCCCCCCCACACACTTTTGTCCGAAATATATTACACCTGTATATCTTTTCATTCACAAGAAAGACTTCTCCATGAGCAATTGTCTGGAATTTCAGCAGGACCAAGGTCAAATTTAGAAGCGGGTCATAAATTGCTGTGTTTGATGGCCTACATTTGCCTCAATAGCAGGGGGAAGGTCAAGCCCATAAAACCAGGCTGACTGAAAAGACAGGCTGACCTACTCTGGGCTTTGGCGGCCATTATTGTTGTTGTCCCGGGGAAACAGGGAATCCTCACAGCGGAGGTTTCATGGTGAATAAAGGCGGCTGGCTGGCCAATGGCAGACACCGCGCTCCATTGTGAGGAGACCTCAAAATGGCAAAGACAAAGCCGGGCCTGGCCTTTGTCAGGTAGACCCGGGGTTTTGTCTGGAGGGTTGTTGTTTGTGCTGCATCCCACTGAAGGCCTCAAGGTAGGCATGGCCATTCATATTGTCTTGGTGTGACAACAGAGCGACTCAACTATTCGTGCCTTTTTCCTGATTTAAGGTGGCTCCTTTCATATGGTTTATGGAGCTGATCTGAGACTGTGCTGTGCGCCGCTGTGCGCTTTGGACTCCGACCGTCAGCCACTTAAAAATAAACCCAATTTATTGATGAATGAACGACTGTAGCCCGCGTCTACCGTCAAGTGCACACCTTATTGACAAATCTTCGCCGTTGATTCAGATTAATAACCCCATTCCCCAAAGTCCTTTGCAACCTCATGCAGATCCAAGTTAACCCGCAAGAAGATTCCTGCAGGTTCTTAATCATGTACAACTACACTAATACCCCAACAACCCACCTAATGCGAGCGGGATTTCTGAATCACTGAGGTCGGCAGTTTTCAGTGTTTGCTAATGGCTCTTGCTGAGTAAATAACAGGGCGAGAGTAGATGTATTGGTCCCAGAGAGAGAGGGAGAGAGAGAGAGACGGGGAGGAGAGAGAGGGGGGAGAGAGAGAGGGAGAAGGGAAGAGAGGGAGAGAGCAAGAGAGAGAGGTGGGTGGGGTGGTGGTGGTGGAGGTGTGTGTGTGGGTTGAGGGAGGGGGAGGGGGAGAGGGGGGAAGGAGGGGGGGTGGGGGGTGTTCCAGAACAGGACCTCCCTGTAGGCCTGCCCTGGCCTGGCCACACCCAGCCCCCCCTCACCCCCCACCCCCACCCCCTCCCCACCCACCGCCCCCCCCATCCCTCACTCGGCTACATCTGCTCCTCATTAACGGCCTTATAATGAGCCATTGCACCTGAGGTAAATAAATGTGGCCTGGCTCCGGCCCCCTCCTCCTCCTCCTCCTACGCATCACCAGAACCCCAGCAGCCCCCCCCCCATCATCCCCACCCCACCCTACCACACACTACCCCCACTACACACACACACACCACACACCGCTATCCCTGCATGGATTCTCGACATGGCAGGACGAGAGGCAACCTTCGTTTTTATCCTCACATTTTGAAGTTTTTGTTGTTGTTATTATTATCATAATATATATAATATATAATATTATTATAGATTTTTACATTTTTATGCTGTGTGTCTTATTTCCTGGGCGATGTGCAACGTGGTCAGCGGAGGGGCCACTCCCCCTCCCCTCCTGGTTCTCCTTTCACAGCCACGGCCAGAAAGCGAATAAATGAGGATCTATAAAGCTGTCAGGATGGGCAGAATGAACGAGCATCGCCTACACGGCCCGTAATTCAGACTCAGAGGCTCGAAGTAGCCGGTAAGAATGATAAGGAATGGTTTTCCCTGGCATTGATCAGAACATGGCAAAAAATATCAACGTGTTAAGAACCATGAGTAATGGGCTTCAGCGCTCCTTCCCGCGGAGCCGGCGGTCGTTAAGCTAGCTTTAGCTTCTTCTGCTGGTCTGCTGGACCGTGCAAGGCCAGAGGATGGGCAGAGGACAGGCTAGCTCAATGGTACCACTTGATTGTCATGACAAATAATCCTCTGTCTTTGTCTGTCGTGTACAAGCTAAGTGCTAACAGAAAACGCTTCCTTCATTTCCTGCTAGCAATTGCAATTGTAGCGACTGTAGCAAGCAAGCTATGCTCTGTATCTCTCCCTCTTGCACAGAAAATCCATTCTCTCTATTAAACACATAATTTAGATACATAATCTATAATTAAAGACGCAACTGAATGATGTTTTGTCAGGAGGGGAGTTCCCCCGCTGTTTATATTTACCTAAATACGTTTTAGAGCGACCTATACAAATGAGAAATCTATTGCTGGTTTTTATTAGCCTGGCATTACCATAAATATTACAAGCAGCAGCAGAAATCCCCGCCCCCCCCCCCCCCCCCCCCCCCCCCTCCCCATGCTGAATCTGATTGGGTTGCGACGCGGAGCCACGGAGGAACTTTGAACAAGCCCCCAGTTTTGACAAATGAACGTGACACGCCGGGGGGAAAATAATTTGACAAATGACGAATGAGGAGCAGTGATACGATCTGAAAGGCAGGCCACCTGAAATATGACTTACTCTATTAAAATCATTCACGGAGGACATTGAATAGTTCTTTAAAGACTGATATCTGATAACATTGGTGTTACGGCTCGCCTCCACGTCCGTTCCTTTCCCCTCCCGCTACACGCCCTTCGCGCTCCTCTGCGCGCCGCCGTGGACCAGGGATACGGCGTTCCGACTCTCTGGAGTTCCCCCCGGCTGTCGGGCACTCACATTCCCCATCCCGCGTCTGCCCTGTCCTCTCGGCAGGCTCCTCCCACTCCTCTCACCTCTCAGAGTCGGACATTCCCGGCACGTCGGCGCAGGCTCAACGGCGGAGCAGCAGTGATGCTGCACACAGCGTGACTCTCCGCACCGGCGCCCCATTCCCAATCACCGCACCAGCCCCTGATCGGCAATCACCGCCCGCCCTACAAGAACCTGGCCTGCATTCCACTCGGTGCCAGATCACTCCCTAAACTACGGGTGGTAATGTATCTCCCTTACCACACACTGTAGCAGCTATCTCTCACCAACTAACTCTTTGCAGTTGTTGCGCCAAGCTCTGTTTTCCTGTTTTGCCTCACCCGGGATCATTATCCGTCACCCCCCTTCTCCTTCTCATCCCTCCAGAATCCCGGACCCTCCTGCTGTGTTCGAGCCAACCCGCAGAGCCATTCACCCCGGATCCCATTTATTTATGTGGCATCCTCTGTGGCAAATTCTGTGTTGGATTAAACCGCCATGGGCTTGAACTTCACCTACGCCTCCTCCTTTGCTCTGTGCCTGGGTCTCACCTCAACCCCCCCCTAACAATTGGCTTTCATTTGATGAAGTGTTTTTTACGATAATGAAATCAATGACAAAGGAAAGGGGGGGACGTATGATCGCTATGTGGTTATTAGTTTGTGTTGGTGTTGGAAGGAAACGCGACTCGTTTGGAAGGCAGATATTACATGGTATTTATTTGGCCAATTCCGTAATTAAAATTCCATGCAGTCTTCAGAAGGAAAAGAGATTTTTGTTTTGATTGATCAATTAATCACGGCGAGAAAATTCCCATTTGTCCTCTTTTTGTTGTTGTTGTTGTTGTTGAATAACACTGTTATTGATTAGGTGTTGCACGCAATCAAATTGTGCACCGCGCATATTACTCTGATCTGCTTGTTTAATTGGAGTGGAAAGTGCTGGCCTCCCTGGGTTTCATTCAACTGTAATTGAACAATAACCGTCTTCCCAGCGTGCTCTAATGACACAGAATCCATGAGGAAGGTTCAAGCACGTTGTTGTGTGTTTCTGCTCCTTTCATTCCGCCGTTTCGTCTGTTTAACAGTCAGAGGAGAGAGGCGGATGTTTGGAAAAGGCCAAAACCTCAGCACTCTCTAAAGCAGTGGTCGCCAACCCGTCGATCGCGATCAACCTGTAGATCTTTGGGACTTTCCCAGTAGAGTAGATCCCGAGAATAACAGGAAAAATAAAAACACTATCACCAAATTCCTGCATGTTCGCCAACGTTTAATATGAGCGTCTTGCTCTTTCATCAGCTCCAGCTGTAACCTACCAGGCATAGTAGTGAGAGTGACCAATAAGATTGGGGGGAAATAAGTAAAAATTGTATTGACCAATGAGAGAACAGAAGGTTTCTCACAGAAGGTTTGCTAGGTTAACAGATAACAGCTAACATGGCTGAGGCACCTTGTAAAAAGGCGAAAACATATTTTCATCCTGAATGGAAAGAAGAATTAATTTTTATGTTAGTGAAAGTGCGTGTGTATGTTATGTCACCAAACTCAAGCACTGAGTAAGAGAGGAAATCTGGAGCGGCACCACAACACCAACCACCCGAAATTCAAGGACATCTTTCCACCTAAGAGTGCTATCCGTGCTAAAAGAGTCGTGGAGCTAAAATCGGGGCTAAAAGCCCAGCAGTCTCTTTTCGTTAAACCTGACAATCGTCTTAAGGCTGCTACAGAAGCATCATTTCGAGTAAGTCACCTTTTGGCTCAACACAAGAAGCCTTTTACAGATGGCGAGTTGATCAAAGAGGCTATGGCTATTGTCGCCAACACAGTGTTCAACGATTTTAAAAACAAGGACGACATCAAGGCAGCACTAAGCAGTGTCCCGCTCGGCCCTGCGACGGTGACAAGAAGGGTTGAATCACTGTCGGAGGACGTGGATCAGCAGGTGTTAAGGGACTTGGCACGTTGTGAATATTTTTCAGTTCAATTGGATGAATCGCTGGATGTTACAGACACAGCCCAACTCATTGTGTTCGTCAGAATGGTTTTCCAGGATTTTACTAAGGAGGACTTTCTCACTCTTTCACACTTAAAGGACAGAACAAGGGGTGAGGATATTTTTAAAGAGTTTAAAAAATATGTCCAAGACAACGAAGTTCCCATTATTAAACTGGTAGCAATCACTACTGATGGGGCCCCAGCGATGCGCGGTGTGCTCTTGGGTTTTGTAGCACTGTGCCGCAATGATCCCGCTTTTCCAGAATTTATGACTTATCACTGCGTTATTCACCAGCAGGCCTTGGTTGGGAAGCTATTGGATTTTTCCCACGTTATGTATTGGTGGTCAAATTGATCAACTCGATTCGAGCTAAAGCTCTTCAACATCGCTTATTCAAGGCATTGATGGATTGAGCTCGACGCCTGCTTATGGAGACTTGATTCTCCGTGCTGATGTTCGTTGGCTGAGTCGTGGGCAAAGTGCTACAGAGCTTTGTTGACCTGCTGCCAATATAAAGGACTTTTCTGTCAACTAGGAATGAGGTGACAAAGAATTGTCCAATGATGCGTGGCTACTTGACCTGGGGATTTATGACAGATATAACGACGAAACTGAATGCACTCAACACTGACCTCCAGGGGAAACAGACATCTGTCCCATATGATAAGCGCAGTGAATGCGTTCAAGGCCAAGCTCTGTGTTTGGACACACATCTAAAAAGCAGGAAGCTAACCACATTTTCCCAGCCTGGAAAAAATGTCTCAAGCCATCAAAACAAGATGCTTTTCACCCAGATCAGTACTGCGCCCATCTGGACAAAGTTGCAGCGGAGTTCAGTCGGCGTTTTGGTGAGTTAGACATCATGGAAGACATAGCTACATTCGTTTCAAACCCATTTCAGTCCACTGATGTGGAAAAGGTATCAGCCAAATTCCAACAGGTATTTGGGTTGCAAAGTTGGTGTAGATATGGAGATCATTGATTTGGCAAAATGACATAGAACTGAAAGTCAAGATCAAGGGACAGTGATTTTTGGGGACTTGTGAGCAGAAGAAGTTTCCCCTCCTGACTGCATGTGCACTAAAAGTGAGTGCCTACTTGGATCCACTTACCTCTGTGAAATGGCATTTTCACAGATGAAAATAATAAAATCTAAGTATAGGAGCTGCCTCACTGATGGTCACCTCACAGACTGCATCAGACTGGCTGTCTGCAGCTGTGAACCAAACTACAAAGAACTTGCCGACAGTATTCAGTCACAACCATCACACTGACTTGAGTGGACATTAGGCCTACTGCAAAAGCTTTACCTGTTTGTATTGTAAAAGTGTGATGCAGATGAGCCCAGAATGGAATCTAATTTGTATTGGTCCAAAAGTAATAGTAAGTTTCATAGTTAACTGTTACAAATAGCAATATGTTCTGTTCATTACAAAATGTGTTGTCAGTATTCAGAATTCTGGCTACTGCAGAATAGCATTTAATTTTTATTGGTGCAAATGTTCATAAGTAATATTAAGTTTCAATAATCAATATATAAATAGCAATATGATCTGTTCATGACAAAATGGTTAGTTTTCTCCCCACTATAGAACAAAGAAATGCAGTACCTTGCATGAAGCAAGTTCTTAAGCTTCATAGTTAGCTTCTTAAGCTGACTGTGCTCATTACAAAATGTGTTTTCCCCACTATGAACAAAATAACATAATTTGAATAATGCTGTGTAATGTAAGAAAACCTTTTGGCCTGATACATTTGTCTTAATAAAAGGCCTTAAATTGGAAGTATTTTGGCTTTGGTTCTCTTTTGACGCTTCAAGGTAGATCTTTGCCTTTGTTCAGGGCCGAGGCAGGGATCTTGGGCTCAAAAAGGTTGGTGACCACTGCTCTAAAGCATCAAGATGAACGTGGCGCGGTCTTCCTCGCGGGCCCCTGTAAAACCATCGCCATGACCAGTGTTGGGAAAGTTAACTTTCTACATGAACTAGTTCAAAGTTCAGTTCACAAATTTTAAAATGAACTAGTTCAGTTCATAGTTCATAATTAAACATTTTGAACTAAGTTCACAGTTCCAAAAATGAACTAGTTCATAGTTCATTTTTTCAATATGTTGCTGCGATCTATTATTTTTCAAAATTATTGCCACAGCCCATATAGAACCACAGACAGCAATTATTTTATCAGTTTTAACACAAACTATGCGTCAGATTTCATCTTCATATCCAATTTTGAATCCTTATCCAACCAGGGTTTACATTAACATTGAGGGGACAGCATTCCCCCATTGTTGCTTTAACGCTTTGTTTTGATGACGCATGCGGCAGTGCGACACTGGTGGCTGGTGTTGCCAGATTGGGTGTTTTTTCCGCTACATATTAAGGCCTGTTTACGGTGTGTTTTAGCCGGGTTTTCTCTATAGAAATCTGGCACCCTATTGAACGAAGTTAAACTGAGAGAGCGTGCGTTCACAGACACCAGAATGAACGCGGCAGTAATACAGTACGTTCAGTTCACGTTCGCCCAAAATATGAACGAGTTCATGAACTATCATTCAATGAACGCGTTCAGGCACAACACTGGCCATGACGATATTTACAGTTTGTCCTCTCACACTTTACTGCGTCGCAAAAGCCGATGTACAACCATATTTGTGATTATGTTGGATTATGCACGTCATGGAAATCAAGGAGAGTTATGTCTGTTATTTTAAGGTAGGCCCGATATACCTTTGATTCACACAGAGGCAGTACTTGGCCAATCAAAACATCACGTGAGGTCATGTGATTCTCATATGTTTTCCTCCGTAAGAATGCTTTCCAAGGTTTAGCATGCAAGAGGCTGTTGAAACGTTTTCCTGAGGAGCAGAGAAACAGCAATATCCTGTGATTTAGTCTCGGGTCCAATGCAAATATGCAGACACACAAGCCACAGTGTAGAGTTCACTGTAGCGTGAATGTAAATATGCAGGATTTGGGTTTCGGTTTCCACATTTATTCCATTATACTCTCCTCAATCTTTACTCCACTAAATTATAGTTGCGTGCCTCACATGATTAACTCTTTACATTGTTTTTACATTACTTTGTCATTACAATACCGGTGCACCGATGTGGATTATTGACTGATGTTCACAATTATCTTGTTTACATTTTTATTTCTTTGTGAACACAATGTGATGATTTACTGTTCATGAACTTATGCAACAGGAAAAGAGGCGGGAAACCTGGAAGTCATAAGTCACAGGCTAAAAGTATACGCCTTATTTACATTGAATGCAACACAAAGCCAAAGATCTCTGGTTCGCTCGTAGCCTAGCGGTTGCCGTGCTAATGCTCAAGTGTCTATAATATGGACCACAGTCTTGGTGTTACACACACTCAACAAGTTTAACTTTTCCATATGCCCTTTAAACACGAATTGGAGAAGCATAATTTTCGTTATGATTTGTTACGGCGGCGGTGGGCAGATCTGTTTCGTATATGAGCACGCGAAAAAGGCAATTTTATTTAGAATAAACTTGCGGTTGGTGGTGAGGTGAAGTTTTGGCCCCGACGTATCAACAGCTTAGAGCGGAGCTTTATATGGTTTCGAGGTATAAAACGGCACATATTCGAGTTGGCTCGCGTGTTCGTTCTGCGGGTGTTATGAGCATAGCAACGACAGCGCAGCAGTATAGAGAGTTACAGACACCGCAGGGCCATCTACGATGCCGGAGAAGAGAAGAGAAGAGAAAGAGAAGAGAAAACTGTGGAAGAAGTTCCATCCTTCCATCCATCATCGTCCGCTTATCCGGGGTCGGGTCGCGGTGGCAGCCGGCTAAGCAGGGCCCCCCAGGCTTCCTTCTCCCCAGCCACACTCTCCAGTTCCTCCTGGGGGATCCCGAGGCGTTCCCAGGCCAGACGAGATATATAATCCCTCCAGCGGGTTCTGGGTCTGCCCCGGGGTCTCCTCCCAGCTGGACGTGCCCGGAAAACCTCCAAAGGGAGGCGCCCAGGGGGCATCCTAATCAGATGCCCGAACCACCTCAGCTGACTCCTTT
>PIJE02001858.1:40460-78221 GCA_002895965.2 Coryphaenoides rupestris | reverse complement strand
CGGGGGTCCACTTCCAATCTATTTGCTGTAATTGCCATCAGAGTGTACACCTCCGAGTCCTCTAATTTGCTCTATTATTTCAGTCTCCATGAGGGAGGCCATCTGTCCTCGCTGCTGTATCCACCTCCACCCCTCCACCCGCCTCTCTCCCTCTCTCACCCCCTCATCTCCTCACCCCCCTCCCCGCCCCACCTCTCCCTCCCTCCTCCTCTCTATCCCCCCTCTCCTCTCTCTCTCCCTTCTCTGGCATCAGGTCTGCAGACATATCGTACACATCCACTTGGTACGTGCATACGTACATACACACACACACACACACACACACACAGCAGAGCTCCCCCCATTTGTCCGGGACACACCTGGGTGTCGGTCAAGTCGGTCCCAGGGGGCGGGGTTTATGAGGAGGGGCGGGGTTTACGAGGTGGCGGTGAGGATGACCACCACCAACAGTTATGGCGGCCAGCGGCTGCACGTACATGAAAGCTAGCCGTACCCACACGACACTGCCCGTCATCTGCTGCTGCTGCTATAGCTCTGCTGCTGCTGCTATAGCTCTGCTGCTGCTGCTATAGCTCTGCTGCTACTGCTGCTGCTGCTGCTATAGCTCTGCTGCTGCTGCTGCTGCTATAGCTCTGCTGCTGCTATAGCTCTGCTGCTGCTGCAGCTCTTATTGTTGTTTGTCACGTTTTCTCCAATGCAGATTCAGACTCTTGGAATTTAAGCAACACTTAAATGGCGGTATAACCGATTAAAAGTGAGGGTATAGTCTTTTTATTTCTACCTTTATTATTTGTCACACATTGATAATCTAAAGTCTACCCCAGCTCCCCCCACCCATCTCTCTCTCTCTCCCACACACACACACACACACACACACACAGACGCACAGCACACACACACATACACCTCCCACAGCACACACACACATATACAGTATATAAGGCTCCTGGCTCTACTCTAAATAGCTTGATGCTAGCACCACGTCTGCCTGCCCCTTTAAGAGGCTCAGTCCTAGCAGCAGTAGCTCTCTCTCTCCCGGGTCTCCCCCTCTGGGACGGCCGTCTCAAGCTGCCACAGCCAGCCTCTCCGCCTCTCCTGGGGGACCCGCATTTCTTTTGATGGCTCTAAGTTCTGTTCCTGTCTGACCACCGCCGCCGTCACACAGAGAGAGGGCAAACCAGGCCGGCCAGGTGCTGCTCAGGTGCGCGACACACACACACACACACACACACACACATATGTATGTGCACACATGCACGCACATATCCACACATGCGTACGTACACACACAAGCACACACATATGCATGCGCATGCTCATATGCACACATGCATACACACACACACACACATATGTATGATCACGCACATATGCAGATTATGTACACATGCGCACACACACGCACACATGTGTACACATACACACACATGCACAGACGTACAAAAACATGCACGCACGTATGTGCACACACGTGTACACATGCTGTACACACAAATGCACACACATACAAACTGTTATGCGCAGTTTCGAGTGTTCATCTATTTTGGCTGGAGTTCAGGTTCAGGTTCTGGATTGTCTGTAGCAAAGCAGCGAGCTCGGGAATCAATGTGACACAAGGCAGTCTCACCAGGAATGATTCAAAGTTTATTTAGATACACAGAGCATATATACAGTTTGCATGGGAAAACAAGAGGAACATTTACATATAGACACAACTCAACAAGGGAAGCAGACATAGAAACGCCTCTAAGACAGCCATTCAGGGAGCAGGGACAACAAGGCCGTCTATGGAGCGCCTTCCGTCCCCACTCCCCAGACAGCCAATCCGGAGACGCCAGGACACCAGGCCCCACGCGGATATGTAACAGACAGACAGACAGTTAACTTGAAGCACGGATATCATGGCCTCACGTGACCCACACAGGGGGCTTTTCCACCAAAGTGAACCGAGAGCTGGTTCTGGGCTGGTGCTAGTGCCAGTTCGGAGCTGGTTCAACTTAAGAACCGGTTTGCTTTTCCACCGGCTAGAGAGCCTCGAGAGCCAACCCGCCCCCACGTCATTACGTCACTGTACGCTTGTATAAGTCTCCGCCTTCCCAGCAACGCGAGCACAACAACGAAGCAATGGCGGACTACATCGCGATACGCAGTGGATCTTGTTTTTGTAATTGTACGATTTTTAGTTACTACCTGTTCTGTCATAACTCAATTAAAAACTGAATACTTATTCTGTTTCTCTGTTCTTTAAGTATACTGAAAGCAGACATGTAACCAGAAATGTTTATTTAGAAAAAACCAATGCTGCTCCGTTAATTCGCGGTCTTTCATGGGGGGGGTGCTCCGTAATATCGCGGTTCTGATGGCTGACGGGGGGAGGGGGGGGTGCTCCGGTTAATTCGTGGTTCTGATGGGGGAGGGGTTAATTGGTTGGGGACATGTCCCCAGCGTCCCCCACTAAATTCTACGCCCATGCTCCGGTACCCATGCGCAGTTGCTATTAAACATCCATAAACGACACTCGGTTGCATCTCTTTATTTCAATATTCCTTGGCTAAGAATATTACAAGGTTAACGTTGCGTTGCCAAAGTGGTATCGGTGCGGTTGTATCGGAGTAGTTACTTCCATTGTCGGGGTTTGTTGTGAAATGGAGCTCAGAAAGTTTTTGGCGGACTTGCTAATCCCGCCCCCAGCCCGCCCCCAGCCTCTGACGTAGTCGGTTCTTAGTTGGTTCAACTCTGGCCCCCCAAAGAGTTGGAGCCAAGAACGAACCAGTTTTTCTGGCCGGGAGCCAGTTCTTTGTCTGTGGAAACAGGAAGAACTGGTTCGTTTTAGGCTCTGGCTCCGAACCGGCCCTGAAAACGCCTTGGTGGAAAAGCCCCCACTGAGATGTGCGTCTCCATGCCCCAGACCAGGAAGCAGGGACAGCAAGGTCTCCGGTTGAGAACTTCCGCGGCCAGTCCAGATAGAAGACGCAACCTGTTCCCACAACAACACCTGCGAGTGCGTCTCAGAGGCCTCCCGGGGAAAACAGATAAGAGTGAAGCTGACTAGTCACGTAGGTCAAACAGCTAACTAGTCACGTAGGTCAAACAGCTAACTAGTCACGTAGGCCACACAGCTAACTAGTCACGTAGGCCACACAGCAGTGTGGAAAGTTACTGGCCCACAAGATTAATACATCCACAACTCCCAACACAAACACACATACACACGTGCTCCTGCTTCCTTCTCTTTCTCTGCAGGTATTTTTCTCTTACTTTATTTTTATTTTTTTTCTTTCTTTCTTTCTATTTCTCTCAACCTCTGGCATGAGGTCTTTAAACTGCACCACCCCCCTCCCCCACTACCCCTACAAGCACAACAAAAGGAAAATACAATACATCGAATTAAATGATTTCACTCACAAGTCACATACAGTATACCTGTATATTCACACGACACACCTGAAAAATGTATTGCATCATAAAAAACTAACAAACAAACAACAACCACAAACAACAACAACAACAATAATAATCATGATATTAGCAATACGTGTGACGTATTGCTAATATATAATGTCACGTGGCGGCAGAGGCGGCAGCGACAGAGGAGGTGGCAAAGCGCGGTTCCCCGCATCTTGCCACCTCCTCCGCCGCCGCCTCCCCGCCACTCCTTCTCTGCATCTGTGTCTGTGGCGCTCTCCTCTCGCGGCATTTGCGGAGTGGGGAGGCCAGCTCATTAACATGCACATGGTCGCAGGGAGAGAGAGAGAGAGAGAGAGAGAGAGATCTGCGAGGGCCAATTACATTCATCTTGTCATGTGGCCCGGCCTGTGATTCGTTAATATTTTATGGCAACACGCTCCCCTAGCTGAGCCAGCAACACACCAGTGATCTTACATTATACCACCACTGCCACCACCACCACCGGGGCGGCGGCGCAGGACGTCACGTTCAGACACTGGCACACACACGCATGTATATACACACATGCACACACACACACACACGTATATATACACATACACATGCCCATACACACAGGCATATGCACACACGCATATACACACACAGGCATCACATACGTTCACATACTGTATATACACACACACACATACATATTGTGGCAGCCGGCCACTGAGAGGCAGGAGAAGAGAGCGTGAGCCGAGGAGACAAGAGTGTTGAGAGAGACAATTAGCCTCAGTGGATTTGGCTGCGGCTCGTTGAGAGCAATCCGCGGCAGCCAATCAGGGCCCGGCATCCAGACTATAAATAGGAGAGGACCTGGGTGGTGGGGACGGTCGAGGAGAGAGAGGAAGAAGGAGAGTTGGAAGTGGTTGCGTTGGAAGTGGGAGAGGAAGAAGTAGCGGACGTGGGAGACGAAGAGGAGGAGGAGGAGGAGGAGGAGGAGAAGGAGGAAGAAGAGTGTAGCAAATGACAACGAGTGAGTTCAAGAGAGACAGAAGTGGCTGTGTGCCCTGACGTTTGGACTGTCTGAGAACCTGTTGTGTGTATGACCCTTGCCTGCCTGACTACCCTCCCGCCTGCCTTGCCCTGGACTGCATGAGACCACTTCCCGGTGTGATACCCCCTGTTTATGGAATACGACAACGCTATTGGAATTACGGACTTGGCACTACGATAACCCTACACTTTCCCTTCCCCTTTACAGTCAATAAATACCCTGATTTCATTGAATGCTGGTGTGGGACTACTGAATTATTGTTTTCAGTCGTGTGGGCACTCATTAATACCCCAGAGTGTGCCACAATATATACCGTATACATATACATACACGCATATACACACTCACACACAGATGCATACACACACGCACATATACACACACATATATATATACACACTCACACCCATACATTTACATTTACATTTAGGGCATTTGGCAGACACTTTTATCCAAAGCGACTTACAAAGAGTACATTTGTTGAAGGAGAGGCAGCAATATATCACTGTGGTACCTGAAGATAAGAATAGAGCTGTTTTCGAGCATTCATATTTACGAGACGAATAGAACGAGTTTCATAATTGCCAAGTTGCCTGCATAAGTAGCTGGGCAGGCGTGTGATTCTAAGCATGCTACAGCATCTGAGAACGAACAACAATGCTAAGTGCCATTAATAGGTGTTAAGTGTGATGGAAATATAGCATATTGACCATTTACAAGCAACATGCCTTCATCTGCATATCATTGAGAGGACCCCTACTGTGAACAGCCACTGGCAGAAGGCATTTAGATGATTGGTCGATAGAGGACCCCTAGTTCAAGTATTTTTTTTATTGTAACTTCACAATTTACACGTGAGTATAAACAGTGAGTTAAAAAATTTTTGTGCAAAACGCCCGACAGCCGACAGTAATTATAAAGAATACAAAATAGAGTAAAAATACAAAATAGAAAATAGAAAATAGAACTATAAATGAACTACTGTGAACCACTGGCAGAAGGCATTGAGATGATTGGTCGATAGCTTCAACACTTTAAACAGGAAGACCTTTGATGTCAATTTCAAAGAATCTAGTAATGTTAATGCAAGAAACTATGTGTTGCTGTGATTGGAGCATCTGTTTTAAGTAACCCCTGTTGTGTTTGTCCTGTTGTCACTGTAATGAAACCTTGAATGTATATGTTATTCAGGAAACTAATACAATTAATGCGTCTGGAAGACAACATGAGAAGGGGCCAATTGTTTATCCTTTGTCAAGCCAGGAACCTCATGCTGTGAAAATTGTGCTTAAAACTGTCATGAGAAGGTTAGTCTGGACTCACTCTGATAGAGGGGAGTCTAATGGATGCATCCATTAAAACTCTTAATTTGTTACAAGTACTTTGTCTGTTTTAGACTCTTTCGCCATAGACGCAATTATTATCGGATAATTGCCACGACATAAGACATATAAACATGCAGGTTAGTGCTGGGGAGGGTTATGTAGAGTCCAGGTTAACTCTGAACAGGTGGGTCTTGAGTCTCTTGCAGAAGCTGGCGAGTGACTCGGCTGTCCTGACATGAGCCGGGAGCTCATTCCACCACTGCGGAGCCAGAACCGTGAAGAGTTGGGACTTGGAAGAGCGATGTTTGGCTGTTTTTAGTGAAGGCGGTACCAGTCGTTTGGCATAAGTTGCCGAGCAGAGTGCTCGGGCTGGGGCGTAGGGTCGGACTAATTTTTGGAGGTAGGTAGGGGCGGTTCCGTTGACAGCCATGAAAGTCAGTACCAGTGTCTTGAATCGAATGCGAGCGATTACCGGGAGCCGGTGGAGGTTGCGGAAGAGGGGGGTTACATGGGAGAATTTAGGTAGGTTGAACACGAGGCGTGCTGCTGCGTTCTGGATGCGTTGTAAGGGCTTGATTGTTGAGGCGGGAGTCCAGCCAGGAGAGAGTTGCCAGTAGTCGAGACGAGTGATAACGAGCGCTTGGACCAGGATCTGCGCTGCTTCACGTGTGAGGAAGGGCCGGATCTTGCGGATGTTGTAGAGAGCAATTCTACAAGATCGGGCCACAGAGGTAATGTTGGCGTTGCAGGACAGCTGGTCATCCAGTACCACGCCAAGGTTCCTTGCCGTGGGTGCAGGGGAGACTTCGATGTCCTCGATGGTGACAAGTAGGTCCATCTGAGGGCAGTCTTTACCCGGTATGAAGAGAAGCTCAGTCTTGTTGAGGTTGAGCTTCAGGTGGTTGGTGGTCGTCCATCTGCTGATGTCGGCCAGGCATTTTGAGATGCGTGTTGCGATGTGGGTGTCTGGGGGGGAAGGAAAGAAACAGTTGGGTGTCATCAGCATAGCAGTGGTAGGAGAAGCCGTGGGATGTGATTACAGAGCCGAGAGATCTAATGTATAAAGAAAACAGAAGGGGTCCAGTACTGAGCCTTGGGGTACTCCGGTGTCAAGGGTGCAGGGTCTGGACAGGGAGCCATTCCATGTGACCTGATAAGTGCGATCTGTCAGGTAGGAAGTGAACCAGGATAACGCAGTTCCAGTGATGCCAAGCTCTGCCAGGGTGGAGAGGAGAATCTGGTGGTTCACTGTGTCGAAAGCGGCGGACAGGTCAAGGAGGATGAGCACGGATGAGAGGGAAGAGCTTCTGGCGTCGCGAAGGGACTCTGATACTGCAAGCAGGGCCGTCTCCGTGCAGTGCGCCGCTTTAAAGCCTGACTGATTAGGGTCGAGCAGGTTGTTTCTCGGAGAGATAGGATGATAGTTGGGTGAGACAAGCACGTTCTATGGTTTTTGGAGAGGAATGATAGGAGAGACACAGGTCTGTAGTGTCGGACGTCCGGTGGATGTCCATGGTGGGTTTCTTAAGGAGTGGCTTGATTCTGGCGTTCTTGAAGGCAGTCGGAAACAGGCCTGAAGTGAGGGAGGTGTCAGTTAGGGTGGTGAGGAAGGGAAGGATGTCGCCCGAGATGTCTTGGAGAAGAGAGGATGGGATTGGGTCAAGGGGGCAGGTGGTGGCATGGTTGGATGTCACAAGCCTGTTGACTTCTTCAGAGGAGAGGGGGTTAAAGCAGGTAAGACTGGTAGGGGTGGGTGAAGGGGGAGTGAGGGAAGAAGCAGGGGTGAAAGAGGAGGTAATGTCCTTCACCTTCTTCGTAAAGTAGGTGGCAAAGTCATCAGCCGAGAGGGAGGAGGGAGGAGGAGGGGAGGGAGGGTTGAGGAGGGAGGAGAACATGGAAACAAGTTTCCTGGGGTTGGAGGTGGAAGAGTTGATCTTTGTAAGATAGAAGGCAGATTTGGCTGCTGAGACAGTAGAGGTGAAACATGAGAGGAGGTGGAGGTAGTGAGAGAGATCATCAGCAGAGTCAGACTTTCTCAATTTTCTCTCAGCTGCTCGCAACTCTGTTCTATGAGCCCGCAGAGTTTTGGACAGCCAGGGAGGTGGAGGAGAGGCTCGTGCTGGTCTGGAGATAAGTGGACAGAGTGAGTCGAAGGAGGAGGAGAGAGAAGAAGTCAGAGTGGAGGACGCTTCCTCTTCTGACAAGAGGGAGAATTGTTGGGGGGGAGGTAGTGAGGAGAGGACAGTTGCAGAGAGAGTAGAGGGAGAGAGAGTTTTCAGGTTCCTACGGGAGGTGACGATGTGAGGCGTAGTAGGGAGATTTTCGGGGGAGGGAGAAAGCAACAAAATGGTGATCAGACACAGGGAGGGGGGTAACAGAGAGTGCCGAAGTGGCGCAGGACCTTATGAAGACAAGGTCAAGTTGGTTCCCGGCTCTGTGGGTGGAAGGAGAAGGAGTGAGCGCCAAAGCGAATGTGGCAAAGAAGTTGATGAATTCAGGTGATTGTAACTTCTCTGGCTGGATGTTGAAGTCACCCAGAACGTCAAGTGGGTTGCCATCTTCGGAAAAACAGCTGAGGAGGGCATCCATCTCGTCGAAGAAGTCGCCAAGAGGACCGGTTCCAGAGTCCCCCTCTCACATCAAGGCCTGTGTAGGTTGAGATCGTAGGGTAGAGGAGATTGGAGGGGTGGCGGCAGCGAGTGGAGGGTCTTCGGTGACACCTGCCGCGGTAGGATGTCCAGACTGTAATGGACTGTAGGCACATGGCTAGCACAGGAGGAGGGAAGGTGTAGGACTAACCTGTAGCTGTAGGACTCCCTGGACGGATTCCCACAGAATGACTCCCTTGTCTTTGTTCTGGGTCTTCGTTCGCGGGGCCCGACGCTACAGCTGACGCTAAGATACTAGCTCTGTATTAATGGCTAAGTGCACAAGGGGGGGGCTTATGCAGGGTTAAGCTCCTCCTTGTCGTTACCTCAATTGACTACAGCTGAATGCCCGAAACTGGGTGATTATCCCTGGGCGTGTACACCTCTTAATATGCTCATGATCCCTGTCAAGTCTGCAACAACAGCTCTGTAATAAGTGAGTTTGACCAATATCTCTATATCTCAATATCTCTGCCAACAATACTACAACAAGATTCCTTTTTAGAAAGTACCAACACTACCCCAACAAACCAACACTGTTATCCAAGTTACTTTACGATAGATACCTCTACCAACACTGCTACAAGATTAGTTTCAAGTAAAACCAACACTGCAATAGGTTACTTTACAATATTAGTTTAAGTAAAATACCAACACTGCTACAGGTAGTTTAAGATCAATACCTCTACCAGTCCTGCTACAGGATTAGCTTTTAAGAAAAAGGCTCTACCAGTTCATCTACAAGAATAGCTCAGAAATACAACACTGATTCTGTTTCTCCACTTACCAACAGCAGAATACTATGCAGCCTTCTTCTACAACAGATTGTACGGGAAATCATGAAGACCAAAAACGCCTGGACATTCGTGGAAAAAAGAGGCCACAAAAATGGAAACTAAATGCCCAAGGCTCACAATCTTTTGTGGAGTGATGTATTTGTTGTGATTGAATATATTGAATGTTACATCTTTTGTTCATGTACATTCAAAGTGTGTTTTTCACTAAAAACCTGTTCAAATCCAATTCCGATTTTGTGTTTTTCTGTTCTTACACACTGTTTTTACACACACTGCTAAAAGAACTGCCAGATATTGAAAGCTGAAGTAGTCCTGTAAAAAGGGGCAAAAGCACTTACTCACAGTACATTTTCTGACACTTTTACAGCCAAAACAACAAAAGTGGTCCTGGTGGGTTAATGGGGCTATAAGATGGACTATTAAATGTGACTAAAACGAGACAAAAATGTATGAGTTTCCGTCGACGAAAACTAGACTGAAACTAAGAAGGATAAAAATGACTAAATGTGACTAAAACTAATATGCATTTTCGTCTAAAGACTAAGACTAAGACTAAATCTAAAATAGCTGCCAAAATTAACACTGACACACACACACACATATATATACACACTCACACACATATACACATGCATGTACATACACACACATACACACACACACACAACCACATATACACAACAGCAGCAACAATCCCATCGATACACCCCCTCCACACACACACACACACACACACACACACAAACTAAGAGGATGGTATGTGGTACGCTGTGCATATGGTGCACATGTTGCCGCCATACAATCGTCTGGTGTGTAGGCTGCTGCTGTACTGAACTTCCATCTAACTCTGCTGCCCTCTCTGTCTGTCTCTCTGTCTGTCCCCATTCATGGGTCTGCCTTGAAATGTTTCATGTAACCCTCGATTGATGATCTGGTGGGGGTGGGGGTGCACTGTGGGCGGGGCCCGCGGTTCCAGAGGGGGGGAAACTGTGTCCACCTGCTGGCCGCAGAGAAGGAGAAGCACAATCTGCCATTCTCTGTTCTCTGTTCTCCGTGGAGACGAGTCGGTTCCCGGGCCGCTGGTTCGGCTAGATGGAGGAGGAGGATGGGGGTGGTGGGGGTGGTTATGCTTGCTTGGTCTCTCCTTCCCCTCCTACACAGAGCACATCTATCAGCTCGGGACACGGCAGAAGCAGCAGCAGCAGCAACAGCCATCGCAAGGAGCAACACTCATGCTCCCCCATGTATTTCTCACTCATTGTCTGCGTTGCTCCTCTCTCTCTCTCTCTCTCTCTCTCTCTCTCGCTCTCTCTCTCTCACCCACAAGATGTGAAACAGCTGAGCGGTGTGGGTGTTGATCTGAGATGAGAAGCATTTTCATTTCAATCGAGTTTCTTATGACTCAGTGTCAGCGCACGGTTGCTTTAACTCAGCCCCCCACAAGTTCCCCCAAGCTCTGCTGTACACGAATGCTTATAGTGTACACTAGTATCTGGTTTGTAATCAATACAATCAATGCACAGTACAATCCATGCGCTCATGCTACTGCTATCGCTATGCTGCACTTTGTGGATTCAAGCCACCTCCAGTGAACGCCATCCATTATATATTAAAAGGTTGGGATGTTTTCATAAAATGTGATTATCCAGCTTTATCTCGTTGTTCCACAGGCACACACACACACACACACACACACACAATCACAACAAACGGGTCTGATTGTCACAGCGTTGCATTGTGGGTATTGCAATTGTCACGCTTGAGGAATTGGGCGCAATCGAGTGCTAATACAACAAAGCAGACGTCTGTGGCTGGTGTGGCGCTGTGCGTTCACTCTAATGAACGGAATCGCGCTCCCGAAGAGTGGGCCGCTGCGTCGACCTCCCCCTCCTCCTCCTCCTCCTCATGTGCAGCCCAAGGAAACATCCAGGGCTCCTTCACTGGAAATGCTGGAAAACCTGCACAACCTGCATTGACATACCTTCTAGGTGTGTAGCCCCCCCCCCTACACACACACACACTCCCCAGGCACGCAGGCACACACACACACTCGCACACACACACACGCACACTCGCACTCGCACGCACACACACACACACACACACACACACACACACGTTGATGCACAGCGCTGGTGAAGGGAGGAATGGCTCGGTGGAACAATTTCCTAGCACAGCATGGCTTCCTTCACTTTTGATTTGCCGGGAGAAATTATATTCACAGGAAATCCGACTACCTTATGCTCGGATAGCTGGACGATATTTTCAGGGGGGGTCGACTCCGGGAGTGAAATGACAGGACAGAAGAAGAAGAAGAAGAGGAAGACGAAGTAGAAGAAGAAAATAATTGTATGATGTGATACATATCGTCGGGAAGTGCTGCTTTAGGTGGTCCATGTCATCTTGTGGAACACAGTGTTATATACTTGCACTGACATTTGAGGTGCAATTGTACAATTGTTGTGGATGCTGATAGTGTTCTGCACATTTGCAAATACATTTCTTGTAATACACTCATACACTCATACAATTCATTCACAAAATGTACACTGTATGCGTTGTAGCATGTGGATTATTACTGGATCAAAATTGATTAACAGATGTTGGAAAGCACTTGGAAATCACGCCGAGGTGCGGACTAACGGCAAAACAACACAATCACAAAAGTCTAGCAACAACAACAACATCAACAACAACAACAACAACAGCAGCAGTCTCTGCTTCTCTAATCTGTTGTGTGATCCGAGGAGGCCGCTCCTGGGTAACCCGTTTCCGAAGCATCCCCACATCTCAACATCATTCACCCCGGAAAAATGCAGCAACTTTTTTATCTTTCTTCCACTCCAAAATCGAAAACATCCACAACCAACTAGTCACCTCCTCTGCCATCAGCCCCGACCCGGAGCCTGCACTTCCCCCACCAACAGACCACTGCCTTTCCCTCTTCTCCCCCATAACCACATCTGACCTCTCTAAAATACTCACTGGCATTAAGTCCTCCACCTGCCCCCTCGACCCCATCCCCTCCACCCTTGTTAAAACCTGTCTCTCTTCTCTTGCCCCACTCATCACTGACATCATCAACTCCTCCCTCACTTCTGGCATTGTTCCCTCTCCTTTCAAGCTTGCTGCTATCACACCCATCCTCAAAAAGCCTGGCCTGGACCCTGACAACCCCAACAACTTCAGACCCATCTCCAACTTTCCATTTCTCTCAAAAATCCTGGAACGCACCATCGCAACACAACTCAAACAATACCTCCACACCAACAAAATGTATGAAATATTCCAATCCGGCTTCCGAACACACCACAGTACTGAAACCGCTCTGCTCAAAGTCACCAACGATCTCCTACTCTCCTCTGATTCTGGCTCCCTCAACATTCTCCTCCTCCTCGACCTCAGTGCAGCCTTTGACACCATTAACCACTCCATCCTCCTCAGTCGCCTGCAATCCTGCATTGGCATAACTGGTTCAGCATTCTCCTGGTTCAAATCCTACCTGTCAGACAGATTTCACTACATCTCCATCAATAACTGCAAATCCCTTACCACCCCAGTCTCACATGGAGTCCCTCAAGGCTCGGTGCTTGGTCCCCTTCTCTTCATCCTCTACATGCTCCCCCTTGGTCACATCATTCGCCACCATGGACTACAATTTCACTGCTATGCCGACGACACCCAGCTTTACATCTCCACCAAAACCATCACTCCTGCCATTCTCTCCACTCTCACGGACTGCCTCACTGAAATAAAAACCTGGATGAACAACAACTTCCTCAAACTCAACTGCAATAAATCGGAAATCATCATAATCGGCCCAAAATCTCTCCTCCCCTCCTCCCAGAACTTCTCACTCTCCATCGACGGACACACAGTCACACCCTCCCCCCTGGTCCGTAACCTCGGCATTATCATGGATCCCACCCTCTCCTTCAAGTCACACATCAGCAACATCACCAAAACATCCTTCTTCCACCTCCGTAATATTGCACGACTCCGCCCCACCCTCTCAATTCAATTCAATTCAATTTGATTTGTATAGCCCTGAATCACAAGACAGTCTCAAAGGGCTTTACAGGCCAGATTGTTATGGGCCAAACGTGATTTATGACACCCCCCTAGCCCAAGCCCCCCTAAGGGCAAGAAACGACTCCCTTAATTAACAAGGAAGAAATCTCGAGGAGGAACCTCAGAGTGGGGGATCCCTCCTTCCAGGGATGGTTCAGAGTGCAATGGGTGTCATACGGGCATTTAAAAACAGCTCAGCTGCAGAAACACTCATCCATGCCTTCATCACGTCCAGATTAGACTACTGCAACAGCATTCTTTATGGTTTACCTTCCACTGTCCTTCAAAAATTGCAATATGTTCAAAACTCAGCTGCCCGGTTACTCACCCACTCCCGCTCCAGAGAACACATCACACCCATCCTCCAACACCTTCACTGGCTTCCAATACAGCACCGAATCCATTTCAAGATCCTCCTCATCACTTACAAAGCTCTCAATAATCTCGCCCCCTCATACCTGACAGGGGGGGGGGGGGGGGGGGGGGGGGGGGGGGGGGGGTGACAGATCTCCTCCATCGCCACTCCCTCACTCGCCACCTCCGATCTGCCGATGCCAATCTTCTCACCCCCATCACCAAGACCAAGTACCGCACCTTGGGGGACAGAGCCTTTGCCGTCGCTGCCCCAACCCTCTGGAATTCCCTGCCTCCTAACATCCGAAACTCTGACACACTCACTTCTTTTAAAAACCAACTCAAAACCCACTTTTTCAAGAAAGCCTACAGTATCTGATTTCCACCTCCACCATTCTCTCTCACTCTGCAACCTCTATATTTGTTTTTGTTTCTGTATCTGTGTACTTTTATGTTATGTTTTTGTTTATCGTGAAGCGACTTTGAGTACCTTGAAAAGTGCTATATAAATCCTATGTATTATTATTATTATTATCATCTCCGCAGCACGCAGGGTAACAAAGGCAGCAGCAGCAGGCTTTTGCCTATCAACAATCTTCTCCCCGCTGCTGTCAGCGTGTTTTAATAAAAAACCCCAGCGGCTTCCATCGGGAAGCACACCGCCGCCGCGGACGCAAAGACAATTCACCAGGAAATGAAAAAGTGGGAATTGTCAGTGGCAAAAATATGATCATCATAAACATTTGTCAGGATGGAATCCATGAAACACCCGAGACTGGATGCTGCCATAAGATGGATTTGGGGAGAGTTTTGAAACTTATTTGATCTACTTTTGCTTGCTTGTCATTTTTATAGAACTGGTATATATCAAGACGCCCCTCCTACCCCTCCCCCTCAGTTCCTATAGCATTTAACGATGAGAAGTTTGGGTTTCTACTTTAGGGAAAGTTTTCTTCATTCAATAATTTGCCCGTCAACGAGTGGCAATACAAATACACTTTGCATGTCTTAAAATGCCTGACTTAACCCGATACTTTTAAGCAGTACTTGTACAAGCACAAGCAGTGAACAGTCCACTTCTGTGTACTAGCACACACAGAGAAGGGATGTTGGTGTAACAGCGCAGTGTGAGGGGAAGAATGCAACAGACAGAACTACTTCAGTATTTGTTAAATATGCACGTGTTGGTATTCAGCTGTGCTGAATCTAAATAAATGACAGAAGGCCTGCGTGGGAAATTTCAGAACAAGCAGCCAGCAGGCCTTCAGATGAACAGTTGAGCAGAGGCCAAAGAAAGACACAGTAAGATGAAAAGCTTCGTAATAATACGTCCACACTTTCAAAGTGTAAAGCGCACAAAAACACGGCACAAGGTTAAAAATATCCAGAGTCGAGTGAGGCGTCGCGTGACGTTAATCAACAGCAGAATAATCGCATCAGAGTGAATGCAAAGTGGGCGAAATGTGATTCCGGTATTAATTATGGGCTGATATCATTAACTCTGCCATCACCTCCCAGACACCTCGGTAGGAGCGTCTGCCAGAAGCGGACCCCCCAGTGAGAGGGAAAATACAATCTCCCGCTCCCCTGCTGCTGTCCTCCTCCTACTGAGCGGAGGCCTGGCCTCTCCGGCGGCAGCGGCCCCCAAGGACATCCACCCCGCCAACTGGGGTTGTGTTATACATAAAAAAAACTACTAGTATGCCGTGTAACTGTAAAAAACTCACTGTAAAAAAATTTTAGATGAGAAAATAAAGTCACACAAAGTCATCTCTTTCTTTTAGTTTGGCTGGCATTTTTTAACTCAGCGCCCCGTTCCCTTTCTTATTCTCCAAAATGGCTGTCTCCCCAAGAAATAAGAAGCAGAAGTTATGCAGGCAACTTAGCAATTATGAAACTCGTTCTATTCGTCTCGTAAATATGAATGCTCGAAAACAGCTCTATTCTTATCTTCAGGTACCACAGTGATATATTGCTGCCTCTCCTTCAACAAATGTACTCTTTGTAAGTCGCTTTGGATAAAAGCGTCTGCCAAATGCCCTAAATGTAAAAGTTAATGTAAATGTAAAGTTATGGCTCTGCTTTAATTGCTCCATCTCCCCGGTCGTCCCGAGCATTTAACTCTTTTGAAAAGATATAATCACAGCAGCAAGAAAGAACTATAAGAGCAACACTGCATTGCGTGCAACTACAAAATGGCCACCATCGCTGTGTGTGTGTGTGTGTGTGTCTGTAATCATCATGGACGTGTTTGAAGTGGAAGACACAGGGAAGAGGACGTTTGAACCGGCTGCCATGTTTATCATAAGGCTCGTGTTGCCGGGTAGAATCATCTGGAATCCCTTTCTGTGGGATCCATTCCGAGCCACTTGGCACTTGATGGTCTGCGTGGAGACGGGTCCCTTCACACCGGGCGAGAGCCAATCAAAACAGCTGATGCGCCGCCTCCATCGAGCTCATCTCCGGCCTGAGGATTGTGGATAGTTCAAGTTCAAGTATTTTTATTGTAACTTCACAATTTACACGTGAGTATAAACAGTGAGTTAAAAACTTTTTGTGCAAAACGCCCGACAGCCGACAGTAATTATAAAGAATACAAAATAGAGTAAACAAAGAGGAAGATAGAGGAACAAAGAGCTAATGCGCTACATGCTAATGCTCGTGCTAATAACTGTTGTTGTTGTAGACCATATGCCAACAGTATGTTATGTTTGACTTAATATTTAGGATTTTTTACGGGATTATTTTTACGAATGACTCATTTTTATATTACATGTATATATTTTACTTGCTTTCAGCTTAGCCTATATGTATCCCCTGAAAATTCCAATTCCTTATGTGGAGCATACAAGGACATATAATTTGACTTTTACTTGGCCAAAAACTGATTCTGACATTAGAAATTTGTAGAAATGTGCAATAAAAAAAACTTGATTACCAGGGCAGGTGTTTCACTTACATTTTACAGCCAAACATAGAAATAAACAACAGGTTAATCTCTGGAGCTGTCTTGATGTGTTTCGGATGGATGGATGGTCGCTGAGTGAGAGAATGTATCGCGTGGGGCGAGGAAATCGTTGGGTTTGTCGGTATGACAGCGAGGAAAACAGCTTGATTATCACATGGTTTTGACAGGCAGGGCGTTTTATCCAAGGTAATTACGGTGTCGCCGGGGTTTGTGCCGAGATATGGATGGCACTTTGATGATCATGATAAAGAACCGCAGCCTGACCCAGAATTAACTGTCATTCCACTTATCGGCATTTATCAAAATTATTCAATTTTGTGTGTGTGTGAGAGAGAGAGAGAGGAGAAATCGGAATCCCAATTCCTCGCCGTTGTGAGATGTCAGACGTTGGTCGTGGATTCCACAGCCCTTGCCAATACAGTTTTCCTGGATCAATAGGCGACTACAGTATAGTATCGTGACACAATGGGAAGACCAACTGGTTGTTATGACTCAGTAAAGAGAGCGTCCACCTGGAGGGGGTCTTCGTGTGTATGCAGGAGCTAAAATTAGCTTTTAATTGCCTGTAGACGGAGGGGCCCAACTCCCTGCTGACTGCTCTGCTCCCTAACGACATGTCTCAATTCACTCCAAATGCAATCCAACTTGTCGCTTTGAATATGTAGCAGGGCTCCCTACTACAATGCCATATGAAGTGGCTGAGTTCGGGGCTCCTCCAAGGACACAGGCAGGGTGGTGATGAAAAGTCCAGTGTATTGCAAAGGTTTTGTAAAATTAAATGACATATGGTACTACCTGTGGTGCACTGATTAGCCAATGCACCACAGGCGTGCAGCCCCACCCCCCACCCCCAGACTCTAACAGGGCCAGGTGAGGCCAATTAATCCAGTCACCAAACACACACAGTCCCACAGAATATAATAAGTGTCCAGTATTTGTATATTTTAAAGTATCAAATGAAAGTTACCTTTGAATAAAAGAGTCAGGACCACCACAGGTGTGGCTCAAAACAGTAATTATGTGTGCTAAATTTCTGTAGGCCTACCCTAGGGCACGGGTAGTAGGCTGGTTAGATAACACATTAGCACGCATGTGCTTTGAAACACATCTACCCAAAGTCACTGTTGAGGACGTCTCTTTGTGTTGAAAAGTGGTGAGGCTCAGGTGAACACATTTCTTTGCAACAATGTTCAGAATATGTGATTTTAAGGCTCTGTGTTGCATTGAGCATTGAATTGCATAACTGGTGCATCAAAAGGGCATGTTTTGGGGTAATTTTTTAATCCACAGGCTAGGGGAGAAATACTTTTTACCTGATGTAACTTTTACATCTGGACAATGCATTTGCTTCTTCTATATTTTGTGATGTCATGAGAGGTAGAGTCCTAGAGGGGAAATACAGTACATTCTGTCCCGTTGGATGCAACAAGGACTACAAACTAAAATGGCATCCATTAAGAAACTACAAAAACCATAGTCAGCAGGGCAAGCAGGGCAAAGAGAGATTCAAAGAGGGGGAAGGTGACAGAGAGTACCCGAGTTTTAGTGATGTTACCAGTAAGACAGCAAAAAAGAAGTTTTGAATACCTGTTTTTTGTTTTGTTAACTGCCTGTCTGTCAGAGTTATGTTGACCTGTTACGAGAAGACCAAATAGACAGAACTTAAGTTGGAAAGCAATGCCTACTGTCTTCATTTTCTGCACCCACGCCTCAAAAGCTCCAAGATACAAGCTCCCGACCTCTCAAGACATCACAATTTGCATTCCATTGTTTGTTTTGTGATTGTACAAATCAAATCGTTGTTCTTTAACAGGCAGCTTCGAGCCCAGCATGATTTCAAGATGGATGCAGAGTTGCCGAGAATATACATTCGCCGATCAACTTACAGTAGGTCATTGCTTGTCATTTTCACATTGGAATACGTGCGCTCGTCTCATATAATGTAAAGGCTGATACATACTCCGCAAGAACAGAGAAATTTGTTCGTTTTCTCGAGGTGGCAAGAACAAGAACAAAGTTCGTTCGCTCCTCCGAGCCAAGAGAACTCGGTCGGCTACTCACACGTCCAGGTGAAACGCGATGGGCGTCCTTGAAGGTCCGTGGAAGTCCGTGAGAGTACTGGGAAAGTCCGTGGAAGTCCTGAGAGTACTGGGAAAGTCCGTGGAAGTCCTGAGAGTACTGGGAAAGTCCGTGGAAGTCCTGAGGAAGTCCGTGGAAGTCCGTGGAAAGGACACCGGCGCTCCTCACTGCTTGTCGCGTGATTCCCTTCGCCCGAGCCAGGTCAGCCCACCCGCATGGTCACCACCCGCTATCTCGTGCGGCGGTCCCTCGGAAACCCCGTGGCAGTAGCGTCGCTAGCTGCGTTAGTTAGCAGGCCACTGTTCAGCTACTTATGTCAATTAACTGACCGGGTCGTATGTGAACCGGTCTGGTGGAGTTTTCAAGTTCGTGTTGAACTTTGTCTTCAATCTTGTGTTGCTGATATCTCATCAAACAATACTTCACTCCATCAGTAAACATGTGCTCTCTCTAACGAACGTCTTTTTTTCTTCTTTCTCCAGCACGTCCTCCTCTCCCCCCAAAAACCCTCATCCGCCCCCTCCTGGCTGGATGGCCATATTAGAGTTAAATTAAGCAAAGGATACAACATTTACAAAGTGTGCAACATTAGACAAACATCGACAAAACATTATGAAAAATAATAAACTCATATAATATTGTTTATTCTTTTGAATAACCAGAACCCGAATTTCAACTGGGTTACAGAAACATTGCCAAGATCAGACCAATGCTATCCGCTGCGGACGCAGAGACACTCATCCATGCATTTATATCATCCAGACTGGATAACTGTAATGCACTGTTCTCTGGCCTACCGAGCTCTACTACAAAAAGCCTCCAGCTCGTACAGAACGTTGCTGCTAGACTTTTAACGAGAACTAGGAAGTTTGACCACATTACTCCTATTCTCACTTCCCTCCACTGGCTCCCAGTAAATGGCAGATCAGATTTTAAGGTGCTAGTTCTTACCTACAAGACCCTGCATGGGTCCGCACCATCGTACCTGAAGGACCTTATTGTTCCCTATTGTCCTTCTCGGCCGCTCCGGTCCTCAGGAGCTGGCCTTTTATCAATTCCAAAAGTAAATAAAAATCAGCAGGAAACAGGGCGTTCTCTTATCGAGCACCCTATCTGTGGAACAGTCTGCCACCTGTAATCAGGGAGGCTGACTCTGCTGATATATTTAAGGCGAGACTAAAAACCCACCTATTTACCCTCGCCTTTGGCTGCTAGGAGTGCCCCTCAGCTCTAATTTACAGCTAAATCAATACCGTTAGCACTAGCCTACCCTAGCTGCCGATGGGTACTAGGTCTGAGGATACTTGTATGTTCCCTGCTTACTGTGCTCCATCTAACCTTCATGTTGTCTCCATTATCTAGGGTGCTGCTGTGATCGTGACTGGATACCTGGCCACCTCACCTGACGGCTACCAGCTTGCTCTCCAGCCAGCACCCCATCACATTATTACTATTTCATTTACTATTTGTACTTTGTCATTTGCATTTTGTCATGCTTTGTTACCCCTGTTTTTAAATGCCCGTATGACACCTATTGCACTCTGAACCATCCCTGGAAGGAGGGATCCCCCACTCTGAGGTTCCTCCTCGAGATTTCTTCCTTGTTAATTAAGGGAGTCGTTTCTTGCCCTTAGGGGGGCTTGGGCTAGGGGGGTGTCATAAATCACGTTTGGCCCATAACAATCTGGCCTGTAAAGCCCTTTGAGACTGTCTTGTGATTCAGGGCTATACAAATAAAATTGAATTCAAATTGAATTGAATCAATGTATCGGGGAGGTGCTCCCGGTGGCTCTGTAGCGCAAACCCTCCGACAGATGGATTTCACTCCACTCTGAGGTATCTCCTCCCACTCTCCTTTCTCCACCTCATCCACCATGTTTCGGGACAGCAAGTCGGCATCGATGTTGGTCTTGCCGGGCCGGTATTTGATGTCAAACTCATATGTTACTAAGGCAGTCAGCCAGCGATGTCCTGTTGTGTTAAGTTTGGCTCTCGTTAGCACATAGGTAAGTGGGTTATTGTCCGTCCAGACAGTAAATTGTGCTCCATATCATGGAGTTTATCCACAATCGGCCACTTAAGAGCTAGAAATTCCAGCTGGTGGACTGGATAACGCTGTTCCGTAGCACTCACTCTTCGGCTAGCAAAAGCCACTGGCCTGAGTCCTTCTGGGTGTTCCTGATACAACACAGCACCAAGCCCTTTCAAGCTGGCGTCTGTGTGTAAGATGTAAGGCTTGGTAGCATCCGCAAATGCGAGGACTGGTGCGTTGGTGAGGCACTGAATTATGCGGTGGAAAGCATCAGTGCAAGCCTGGTTCCACCGGTCTCCAAATGGCTCTGACTCTTTCAGGTAGGTCTTTGTCTGTTCTTTGACTCACCGCTTGCCTTTGTGAGTGGGTGCATACCCTTTGGTGAGCTCTGTGAGGGGTCGGACCTCAACGACTTCAGGTCTGTAGGCCGAGGCCAGTTGGTGACGGCCTTGACTTTCTCGGGATCTGTGGCGATGCCGTCTGCAGATATTATGTGCCCCACATATTTCACCTTTGGTTGGCAAAACTGGCACTTGTCTAGAGACAGCTTCAGTCCCACCTCTTCGAGTCGATCCAGCACTTTGAGAAGCCTCTCCTCATGCTCCTCCAAGGATTTTCCAAAGACGATCAGGTCATCCAAGTAAACTAACACCTGGAGCAGGTTCATATCGCCTACGGCTCTTTCCATCAATCGCTGGAATGTCGCAGGTGCTCCAGTGATTCCCTGCGGCATTCTTTCGAATTGATAAAACCCTAACAGGCAGATGAAGGCTGTTTTTTCCTTATCAGTTTCTGTCATGGCGATCTGGTAATAACCAGACCTCAGGTCTAATACAGAAAACCACCTACTCCCTGTCAGGCAGTCGAGCGCATCATCAATGCGGGGAGTAGTGTATTGTTCAGGCACTGTTCGACTGTTCAGTGTTCTGTAGTCTATGCACATTCGGACACTGCCATTCTTCTTTCTTGCTACAACTATCGGCGAGGCGTATGGGCTACGAGACTCCTTGATAATGCCAGCTTTCAGAAGATCTTGCAAGTGTTTGCACACATCTTCAATGTCTGCCGGAGCTAATCTCCGCGACCGTTCTCTAAAAGGTCTTGTGTCTGACAGGCGGATATGATGCTCCACCCCTTTCGCAAGCCCCACATCCCATTCGTATAGAGAAAACACACTGGCTCTCTCCGACAGCTTTTTCTGGAGTCTGGATTTCCACTGCTCTGGGATAGGTGAGTCACCAAAGTTAAGGAGGCGAGAGTCAAACTTTGTTGGCGTTTCCTCAGTCTTGGACTTTGTCTTGGGCGGCAAGGCAGGCATCACAGGATCGGCAGCGCACAAATTTCCCATCACTGTTCCGACAGGAAGGACTGTTTCTCGTACTGACTCATTGCGCACCAACACAGGGAAATGGTCCACATCTACCTCTGAGCTTGGTACTACCATGGGCTGCAGCAGCACACCAGCTGGAAGTGGAGTCGTGGGCGAAGCATCCACTATCAGTACATCTTTGCCCAACGGCTTCTCTAACTTCACCTGACATACAGCACGACGGTCACCAACAACAGGTAAGGTCAGTGGGCCAGGGCCCATCCACTTCACACATCCGATGTCTTCTTCACCCTCAAAGGCTACTGGGACCTTACTGTGGACTTGTTTGGCAGCTTTGATTCCCAATGTCTGAGCGATATCTACTCCGGCTGTCTCTTTGCAGATTTTGGCCAGGCGCTTGAAAAGATTGGCATTGGTGCCCAGGATAACCGGAATCTGGTCTGGAGTTCTGGGGCCAGGACAGACCAACGCTAAGACAGAGAGGGATTCTTTGGAACCAGTGACGCTTTCTGGGAACTCAAGATCCACGACCACATAGCCAAGATAAGGATAGCTAGTGTCACTCAAGCCCCAGATGGCTAGGCCGGACACAGGATGGATAGGAACATCTGACAAATGTTGCTTGTACCATTTGTCGAAGATGATCGTTACTTGTGATCCACTGTCTAATACAGCGTCACACTGCTGGCCATTCACTCTCAAGTGCACGACAGAGGGGGGACCTATCAGCCCTTTAGGAAAGTTCCTGCCTCCTACTGGAGTCACTTCACTTTTCTTGACTGAGCAGACAGTGTCAGGACTTTTGTTTTCTTGGCTAGGTGACTGTTCCTCTTTAGCTCTCTTGAGAGACTGAATGAGCTTTTGAATGACTCTGTTCTGATTTTCAGCATTCTGACACTTGGTGGCAAAGTGTCCGTTTTCACCACACCTGTAGCAAACGCTGTCATCAGATCCCCTAGGCTTGTTTGGCCTTTGGCTGTTTTGAGCAGATCTGGATGGCTCTACTCTTAGCGCACTGGCCAGCGCATCAGAGACTTTGGTCACTTTGGATGACATTTTCTTTTGCAACCTTTGTACTTGTTTCTTCCGCGCTGCTACTTCTGCATTGTCACAGCTTTCAGCCACGGGGCCCTGAACAACTGAACCCGGCCCTCTGTCATCATCCACTTCTTCGAAAGAATTTGTGTTCATAGAAGCGAACAATGATTTCAACTCTTTGACATCTGCTTTTAAGGACTGTATCTCAGTCTGTCGGCTGTCTACATCCTTGTGAGCATGAACTTTATGGACAGAGGTGCTAAGCTTGACTCTAGCAGCTGCATATTCCTCTTCAGCTCGGATTTCAGCCAGCAGCTCTAAGCACTTTGGAGGACTCTGCTTTCTCTCCCTTAACTTAAGCTGAACCAGCATGAGATCTGAATGTATGGCACCCCGAAGTAGCTGCTCTACTCGGGCAGTGTCGGTACGACTGGCAGGAATACCACCTTTACTGACGACCTTGGTAAGTGACTGTTCTAGTCACCTCAGGAAATCAGAAAGCTTTTCATCTTTCTTTTGCTGCATGAGCCTAAACTCAAAGTAGAGATCTTCACCTGACTCAGCTGTACCGAAAGCGCTCTCCATAGCATCCAAGCATTTCGAATGGGTAACGTCGGCCTCCGCCGTCCGTATCGCTTTTACTATAGCTAAAGCAGGTCCTCTAAGACACTCCAGGATGCGTCTGCGCTTTTCTTTGTCTGAGCAGTCGCTCTCTTCGACCATCAAACAAGCCTGTTCAAGCCAATGCTCCAATGCCTCTTCTCCAACAGGTGTTGGTAGTGTGCCAGAGAACATCCGTAGGCGACGATAGCTACTGTTCTCCCCTGACGGTTTCCCTATCTTTGACAACACATCGCCAACAGCCAAAATGATGGATTCCGCAGAGCTATTGGATGCTGAGGCATCAATCAGGACTTGCAGTGGATTCGGTGTATCTCCATCGGAAGCTGAACGCTTAGAAGCAATGATGATCGGCCAACTGATGTCTGTAGTGAGGTGTTTCACTTGGGACGGAACCTTGGTCGGGTCAATCTTCTCTCTGCATTCACACAGTGCCATGACACGATCCAGTTTCCTGTTGAACATTCTGCCTCGTACTCTCACTCGTCCTAGGATTTTCACAGTTTCCAACGTTTGTTCAATCTTGTCCACTTCCGTGCCTTTGGGAACGAGCGCTAGCAACATGTGGTCTTCCATGAGGGACTCGCCTTCACACTACTCCCTGAGCTCTGTTACCAACTCCGACTGCACAGCTTGAACATCCATTGTCATTTTAATAGCTACTAATAGCACCTAATGTGTCCTTTAATCTTGCAATTTAAGATTTACTTGTACTTTAATCTCGTTATTATAGTTGTACTGACTTATCCTTTAATTTTGCAACTAAATTATTACTTACTAGTCCTTTAATTATGCTAATAAAATGCAACTTACTTGCCCTTTAATCCTATGATTAAGCACCAATAAGACAAAATAAAACAATAAATTTAACTTAATATCCCAGCGGTGCCTCCATTTATGTAGCGCCCCTTTGCTGTTCTGGGCAATTAATAGGGGTAGCTAACCTGAATTCTTTAACTAAAATGTTATCTCTAACTATTATTGTATGCTTACTTTGTCTTTTCTCTACAGGTATCAGTAATAACTATGTTGCAATACTATTATAACTTACCGTCATTAAGTTCTCTAACCATATAGATTCCCAATTAATCTACAGTATATCACCTTATCATGCAATTAAATGTTTCCCCTCTATATAGAAGCTACAGCTATGTGTTCAAGCTTAAATGCAAATAATCATTCACAGACAATTAAATGATTTCAAAGTAAATCTAATATTTACTTACTTTAGTATTTACATATTAATAATTACACATTCATACCACTTTGTTAATTTAGTCAAATCAGTCTTCTTTCACTGATTTTCAATCACCAATATAACTTGCATGAAATGAAAATACAATACCACTTCAAATGCACATTCAAATATCCAAATGCAAATGGTAAACACTGTAAACCCCAGTGAAATTAAATAAAACCTATTCTAAAGCCGGCAATGATAACTATGATAAATATACCAAAGTCCAGTGCGTTGCAGGCCTGGCGCGTGTAGCTTGCGTGCGTTGTAGTTCACTGGAATGGCTCCTTCGCTCTCACGAGACGTCTTGAGCTCCCGTGTTGGTCGAACACACAGTCCATAAGCACTCCAAAAAAGCTAGCTATCTCACTGTTGAGCTAGGCTAGGCTAAGCCAGGTGGCTGACCGTCTGAACGGTTACTCCTCTGCAGAGAAATTGTTCCAAAACAGTCCATCCGCCGAACAGAATAACTTGTAGAGTTCACGGGTTGTGCACTCGCGTTATTACCTTGTTCTAAACACAGAAATAAGTGGGCTACGTATTTCCATCCTATTAACTTTCCTCGACAGCACCGCAGCACGTTCCATGCGTTCACCTCGTTCGCCTTCCCCACTCTCACGTCACTTCCGCGTTCTCCTGACACCCGACCTTCAACTCACATTTCATTGGCTCATGAAAATAACAAAATGCACAAACTTTACATTTGAATCTTTTCTCACAGTAATCAAAAGTAAATTCCTTTACCATATTTCCAGCATTGTGAACATAGTATTTAAGAAAACAAAATACATTTTACATCATGTAAATAATTCAACACATGAACTTAACCAATGAAACTCTATTCATTTTGCACAATATGCAATATCAAACATAGTAATAGTTTTTTACCTTTTAAGTCCTATTTATTCTATTAATGAACTTATTCTATTTATACTTCTATTCATACTATTTATTAATTCCTATTTATTAATCCATGAACTTTTAATAGTTAGGCCTAATTTTCCATAGAGCTACATATGGAAGGACAGGTTTCATGTGCCATGACCTCAATATATATTAAAGCCATAGGTTTAAACTTGATATTATTGTTGTACTATTACTTTAAACTCACAACATCCATCCATCCATCCATCCATCCATCCATTTGCGTCCGCTTATCCGGGGCCGGGTCGCGGTGGCAGCCGGGCCATCCAGGTTTCCTTCTCCCCAGCCACGCTCTCTAGTTCCTCCTGGGGGATCCCGAGGCGTTCCTAGGCCAGACGAGATATATAATCTCTCCAGCGGGTTCTGGGTCTGCCCCGGGGTCTCCTCCCAGTTGGACGTGCCCGGAAAACCTCCAAAGGGAGGCGCCCGGGGGGCATCCTAATCAGATGCCCGAACCACCTCAGCTGACTCCTTTCGATGCGGGAGGAGCAGCGGCTCTACTCCGAGCTCCCCTCCGGATGTCTGAGCTCCTCAACCCTATCTCTTAAGGCTGAGCTCAGCCACCCTGCGGAGGAAACTCATTTCGGCCGCTTGTATCCGCGATCTCATTCTTTCGGTCACTACCCAAAGCTCGTGACCATAGGTGAGGGTTGGAAACGTAGATGGACCTGTAAATCGAAAGCTTCGCCTTCCGGCTCAGCTCCCTCTTCACCACAACGGACGGTACCAGCGCCCCGCATCACTGCAGACGCTGCAACCAATCCGTCTGTCCATCTCCTGCTCCATTTTTGCCCTCACTCGTGAACAAGACCCGAGATACTTGAACACCTTCGGCTAGAGCAGCAACTCACTCCAACCCGGAGGGAACACCCACCGTTTTTCCGGCAGAGAACCATGGCCTCAGAGTTGGAGGTGCTGACTCTCATCCCGACCGCTTCACACTTGGCTGCAAACCGCCCCAGTGCATGCTGGAGGTCCACGGCTGATGTAGCATCAGAACCACATATCTGCAAAGAGCAGAGATGCAATTCTGAAGGTCCCCAAACCGGACACTCTCCTCAACCTCGGCTGCGCCTGAAGATTCTGTCATGAAGATCAGAACAGAAACCGGTGACAAGGGACAACCTTGGCGGAGTCCATCACCCACTGAGAACGTGCTTGACTTTGTGCCGAGAATACGGACACAACGGCCGAATGGCACGTACCAACGGCCCCGGTACCCCATACTCGTAGTACACAGGACCGAATGGCACGTACCAACGGCCCCGGTACCCCATACTCCCGTAGTACCCCCCACAGGATTCCCCGGGGACACGGTCATAGCCTTCTCCCAAAGTCCACAAAGCACATGTAGATGGATGGGCAAACTTCCCATGCCCCCCCCAACAACCCTGCGAGGGTAAAGAGCTGGTCACTGTTCCACGGCCGGGACGGAATCCGCATTGTTCCTCCTGAAGCTGAGGTTCGACAATCGCCGGAGCCTCCTCTCCAGCACCCTGGAATAAACTTTCCCGGGGAAGGCTGAGCAGTGTGATACCCCGATAGTTGAGCACACCCTCCGGTCCCCTTTTTTGAAAATGGGGACCACCACCCCGGTCTGCCATTCCACAGGTACTGTCCCCGACCTCCCACGCTACATTGACTAGGCGTGTCAGCACAACAGCCCCGACAATGTCCAGAGCCTTCAGCATCTCAGGGCGAATCTCATCCACACCTGGCGCCTTGCACTGAAGAGCTTTTTGACTACTTCAGTGACCTCAACCAAGGATATGGGTGAGACTTCCCCCGAGTCTTCAGACTCTGCCTCTTCCACAGAGGACATACTGGTCGGATTCATGACTCCTCAAAGTGTTCTTCCACCGCCCGACAATAGCCTCAGTCCTGGGTCAGCAGTTCTCCTCCCCGACTGAGCACAGCCTGAGCCAAGCCCCCTGCTTCCCTTCCTGAGTCGGCCGGACAGTTTGCCAGAACTTCCTTGAGGCCAGCCGAAAGTCCTGCTCATGGCCTCCCGAACTCCTCCACACCCGGGTTTTTGCTTCAGCCACCGCTGAAAGCTGCGTCCTTGTTGGCCTCCCGGTACCTGTCTGCTGTTTCAGGAGACCCCTGGGCCAACCAGGCCCGAAAGGCCTCCTTCTCAGCCTGACGGCTTCCTTCACCACTGGTGTCCACCAACGGGTTCTTGGGTTGCCGCCACGACAGGCACCGACAGCCCTTTTGACCACATCGCCGAGCTGCAGCCTCTACAATGGAGGCTCTGAACATGGCCCACTTCAGGTTCCATGTCCCAACCTCCCCCGGGATGCACGAGAAGTTCTTCCGGAGGTGGGAGTTAAAGACCCTACGGACAGGGGCTTCCACCAGAACGTTCCCCAGTTCACCCTCACTAACACGTTTGGGTTTACCAAATCTGTCTGGCAGCCTCCCGCGCCATCTGATCCAACTCACCACCAGGTGGTGATCAGTTGACAGCTCTGCTCCTCTCTTCACCCGAGTGTCCAAAACATGCGGCCGCAGATCTGCTGATACGATTACAAAGTCGATCAGCGACCTTTGGCCTAAGTGGTCCGGTACCAGGTACACTTGTGGGACCACCCTATGTTCGAACATGGTGTTTGTTATTGCCCCAGTCCCATGGCTAGCACAGAAGTCCAATAACAAAACACCACTCTGGTTCAGATCGGGCAGGCCGTTCATCCCAATCACTCCCCTCCAGGTTCTCCATCATTGCCCACGTGTGCCGTTGAAGTCCCCAGTAGAACTATGGAGTCCCGTGATGGAACCCTTTCCAGGATGCCACCCAAGGACTCCAAGAAGGCCGGATACTCTGAGCTGCTGTTTGGTGCGTAGGCACACACAACAGTCAGAGCCGTCCGCCCAGCGACTTGCAGTCGCATGGAGGCGACCCTCTCGTCCACCGGAGAGAACTCCAACACAGCGGCGCTCAGCCAGGGACTTGCGAGTATCCCCACACCCGCCTGGCGCCTCACACCCTGGGCAACTCCGGAGAAGTAGAGGGTCCAGCCCCTCTCCAGAGGTTTGGTTCCAGACCCGGTGCTGTGCGTGGAGGTGAGCCCAACCATATCTAGTTGGTACCGCTCCACCTCCCGCACCAGCTCAGGCTCCTTCCCCGCCAGTGAGGTGACGTTCCACGTCCCTATAACCAGTCGGTGATGACGGCGAGGTGACTGTGTTCTTTGGGAGTCTTTTCAACTCACAACATGCCAACGATTAAATTAAATGGGGGGTGGCGGAGAATTACATGGTAGCGGTGAGCCTGGATGCCGATTGGCCGCTGACATCCACACCCGGAAGACATTTCCTGGAGGGGGGGGGGGGGTGGGCGTGGTCAGTCGGAGTAGTAAAGTGCTGCACGTCTGGTCTTTTCCCCGGACTTTATTTACAGTTTAAAACTCTAAAGTGTGTGCATTAGTGCGGGAGATTTATCACTCGAGCTGCTCTCGTTTGATGGCCGTCGTAACTCTTCCTCGGCGGACTCTGTAATAAGAGTGCAGAGTACACGCGCTAATGTAGCCGCCACAAGAGTTTCTGTGTAATCCCACCAATCCGCAGCGTCGGCCGCAGGTTCAGGCGGAGGGCTGCAGACTAATGGGAGCGGTAATTGGAGAAAATGGGTCACCTGGGATATAAAGTGTTTGCAGGTGACGTAAAAAAACAACCAAAAGAGGGGGATTATTTTGGTTAAGCGGCGATATGAATCACTAATGCTACTGCTACTACTAATAATATGTCCTAAATATGGTCGGCTCTCGTTCCTTCACTGCACGTCTAATGATTGATGGGTTTACATAACGTGACGGTTAGAGGGCCATGGTTCCAGATCACTAGTTTTGCTCTCTCTCTCTCTCTCTGTCTCTCTCTGTCTCTCTGTCTCTGTCTCTCTCTCTCTCCTAATGAAGACTAGGTCGCACGACAGAAAAGAAAAGAAAAAAATACGGCACATTTATCGCTGGCTTTGTGTGTGCATGTTGCGGGTAATTATTATTTCCACAGGAAATCCCCTTGTCCCCGCGATGAGCCCCACACCCACCAGAAAGCACACACACACACACCCCCTCTGTAATATTGAATGCAGCTGCATCTCCCAGAGGGAAGAGAGTAATTTGTCCGGCTCAGAAATAAGGGTCTCCCCATTTCTCTGGGCAACATGATGAAAAACATGAAAACGTGCAGCTAATGAAAAGAACACTCAGTCTGGGTTGTTATTATTCCATCAGGCTCACCTAGAGAGTCCTGGACCAGCTCCACTACTACCAGTACCTCCACCACCTCCACCACCACCACCTCCTCGTTCACATCCACCACCACCACCTCCTCCACCACCGCCGCCGCCTCCACCACCACCACCGCCGCCGCCACCTCCTCGTTCACATCCACTGCCACCACCTCCACCACCACCTCATCCACCACCACCGCTACAGCCGCCACCACTACCACCACCAACACCAACAGAACCTCCACCATCAACTCCACCACCACCTCCACCGCCAGAGGAAGGACCAATGGCTTTTCCATCCTCTTGCCCGTTCCAGAGGGGTCTGGGGGGGTAAGCACTGCTGCCACCGGCCGACTTCCTCTTCATTTATTCATTGCGCAGGAATTTGGCTTCCATTTCCTGCAGCGAGTGGATGAGGAGGAGGAGGAGAGCCGGGTTGCGCCTGGCTTGGTGCGGGTGGGCGGCGTGGCTCAGTGCGGCTCAAGCTGGTATTTATCTAGCCACATACTGGGTCTGATTCATGTGAAACAAGCGCTCCCTGTAAACAGTCTCATTACTGAGCCCCAACACTTCATTACTCAAGGAGCCAAGTCACTGTGGCCGCTTGCTGCTGCTGCTGCCGCTGTGCCAAGCTAGGCAGCAAAGCCCCCCTCACTGCCGCCACCATCATGCTAACGTAGCACTGGAGGAGGGAGGGGGAAGGCGGGAGGGGGAGGGGCATTAGCTATAGATACCATCGTCATAGAGATGCACATTGATGCTGTTTAAATTAAGGTGTTTTTTGACACGACCGGTGTAAAGTTGGCACCGTGGCGTTGGACCGCCTTGTTGTTCCATGAGCCGTGTGTGTGTGTGTGTGTGTGTGTGTGTGTACCATACCTGTACAAGCAGCAGGGCAGACAACACAACACTCACAAGATTTTTTATATTTTTATATATTTTTTTTTATATATATTTTTTAATGATTAAATTCAAAATTCAAATGGATTAAAATGAATGACAATTTTTTAAAATGGGTTAAAAATGTAAATGTTTAACCCTCAATGGTGCCCCCACAAAAGAAGGCAGTGGTCGTAAAAAAGGTTTACAGGCCCGCCATTGGTTTGCTTTGGGACATGAAGGAGCGTTTGGACCCGCAAATGAATTTACGTCACGAGTGACTTCAGACTTAACAACCGGATATCAGCACCGTGACGACGAAGATGACGTCACTGAAACACAACAAACCAAATCTCGTCACTTCATTTGATTTAATTGTCGACTTGCCAAGGGACCCCGGCATTATTAACAAATCACAAATGATTAATTAATAATACACAACATTGGAGGAGTCATTGGTGCCGCTCTAAATCCAGTTTGCCAACGCGTCTCTCTTGGAACGCGCAGGCGCAGCCGTTCTGGATTAAAATCAAGGCAGAATATCCTGAGATAGCCAAAAAAGCACTGAAAACCCTGCTTCTGAGCCGGGCGGCTCAGTGCTCACCCGTTGTCGGTAATGTTAAATAAAAGGGCAATTAATTTCCTTCAGGGCTGAGCGGGCGAAACACTGAATCACCCCAGCACAATCACATTTATCAAACACACATACATGCATCATCATCCGACAACAACAGCAGCAGCGGGTGCGTGTGTGTGATGACGTGATCATCTCGTTGTTCTACAACTAAAATCTCTGACGTGCACTGCACTACATCGAACAATAACAATTGTAGTCCTGGTCTGGGGGTATGATGAACGTGATTCAAAATACTAAAATACAAATGTGGCAGGTGCCTTCCCATCGCTCTGTTTTAAATTTTTTTATCGTGTATCACAACTCGAGGCGCTACAGGCGGCTCGGTAAACGCTGGAGCACGGTGCGTCCTCCGCCGGCTGAACACGCGGTGAGCAATGGGGCTGCCTGACTGCCTGCCTGTCCAGCGAGGATCTGGCTGCGGTGCAACCCGTGCGCAGAAGGGTTGGGTTGGGGTGGGCGGGGGCGGGGGGGGGTTTAGTCAGACTCTGTACCGGAGCTGTCCGCCCGCGTTCACCTGAGCCGAACAAATGGTTCGTGTCAAGCTATCTCCGTTCACATAACCCTCCGCAGAAGAAGGCTTCATTTTTCAGCGGCATGGCGCCCGCGCCGCGACCCCGCCGGCAATGGCAGACAAGGGTGCGGGATTTATACAAAACGCCCGCCTGCCTGGCTGCTGCTGTCGCCGAAGCCCATAATCCACTGTTATGAATGTGAAAGTGTGTTTATTCTGTTTTCTAACTCATTCAAAAGATTTGGTTTCGGCCGGTTCCCCTGTGTGGTTGTAATGTATTGCAGTTGCTTTGCCGTGCGCGTACTATAAATGGCATTTTCCCGTAAAACAGCTTCTCAGCTTTTTCCCTCCTATAGCCACAGAAAAATAAATAACCAGATTTGATCGGGGGCCCTGCTTCTGAACGCGTCCGGGTAGCACAGGAACCTTTGCTTCCGGCGCCGTCTCGGGCGACTGCCTGCCAGAGTTGCTCTCGCGATCTTGTACTTTTGTAACATTTTTTTCTATCTTTATCTCCGTGTTTTAGAATTCTTGTTATTTAATTAGTAAGATAAGTTATTTGTACAGCTGAACAAGATGGCTCAGCGAGCTATTTCTCTGTTTTTAGTCGACATTTTTTTTTTACATTAACTGTGCCCGACGCCCGGCATGGCAGATGCGGACGCGCCGCAGGGCTCCATTGTGTACACCAGATCTCTGGTGTACACAATGGGCCGATCAGATCACCAGTGGTCACCAGAACTGTACGGGGGTGGTCTCAGGATGCAGAAGAGACTCTCCAGGGCTGTTTTGAGCTGACAGACTGGGATGTTCTCTGTGATGGACATGGGCAGGACATAGACGGACTCACAGGCTGCATAACGGACTATGTAAATTTCTGCACAGACTGTGTGATCCCGACTAAGACTGTGCACTGCTTCCCCAACAACAAACCCTGGGTGACCAAAGACATCAAGGCATCACTGAACAACAAACTGGAAGAAAGCGGTCTTCAGGAGTGGAGACAAGGAGGAGATGAAGAAGGTGCAGCGAGAACTGAGGGAAAAGATCACAGAGGGCAAGGAGAGCTACAGAAGAAAGCTTGAGAGGAAGCTTCAACACAAGAACCTCAGGGAGGTGTGGAGTGGCATGAGAACCATCAGAGCAAAGACCACCCAGGGGAGGGAGGGAAACCTGGATGAGGCCAATGAGTTAAACCATCTACCTGCTGCACAGGGCTTATTTTCACCTGGAGGAGGCAGGCAGCGTTGTGAGAGTCACATTCTTCGACTTCTCAGCCGCTTTCAACACCATAAAGCCTGCCCTGCTTGGGACTAAGCTACTGGACATGCAGGTGGACGCTCCACTAGTGGCCTGGATTACTAACTACCTCACAGGTCGGCCACAGTATGTGAGGCTGCAGAGCAACATGTCGGACACTATAGTGAGCAACACGGGAGCACCTCAGGGGACAGTCCTGTCTCCCTTCCTGTTCACACTCTACACCTCAGACTTCAGATACAGCTCACAGTCCTGCCACCTGCAGAAGTTTTCGGATGACTCTGCCATTGTGGGCTGTATCAGAAAGGGGCAGGAGTCCGAGTACAGGAGTGTGGTGGACAGTTTCGTGGAGTTGTGTGGACTAAATCACCTGCAACTCAACATCTCTAAGACTAAGGAGTTGGTGGTGGATTTCAGGAAGCAACCCACTCACCCGAAACCCGTCAGCATCAGGGGGACCGAGGTGGACATTGTCGAGGAATATAAGTACCTGGGTGTTCACATCGACAATAAAATGGACTGGACTAAAAACACAGAGGCCCTGTATAAGAAAGGTCAGAGTCGCCTGTATTTCCTATGGAGACTCAGATCTTTCAACGTCTGCAAAACCATGCTGCAGATGTTCTATCACTCTGTGGTGGCCAGCGTCATCTTCTACGCTGTTGTGTGCTGGGGCAGCAGGGTGAAGGCAGCCGACGCTAACAGACTCAATAAGCTCATCAGGAAAGCGGGTTCTGTCCAGGGAGTGGAATTGGTGTCTTTGGTAGAGGTCTCGGAGAGGAGGATGCTGAGTAAACTACTCAGTATTATGGACAACGCCTCCCATCCCCTGCACGCCACACTGGTGTCATACCAGAGCACCTTCAGCTGTAGACTGAGATGACCAAGGTGCACCACAGAACGCCACAGGAGGGTCCTTTCTGCCTGTGGCCATCAAACTCTATAACTCCTCACGCCTCTGTGGGAAGGACAGTTGAAATACAAGACAATGAACACAGCAATATAATGTGAAATATTACCTCTCAACATCATGTGCACTTTCCTCAGTATTACGTGCAATATTAATATTACTGACCAACATCATGTGCAATCCTCTATCATGTGCTATATTATTATTATTATCATGTTGTCTATAAATATTATCTATAACACTACCTCTCATCTCCTCTCATCATCATGTGCAATATTCTTAATGTCATGTCGGAATATCTTATCTTGCCTACATATTTGTATATTTTGACTGTAAATTTGTAAATCAGTTAGTTTATTTGTATTATTTCCGTTGTTTTCCATATTGTTTTATTGTACTTTACTTTAGCCAGAAACGGTGGGTCGGTGGTGGTGGTGGAGGGTGGTGGTCGGACGACAATGTAAGGGTGGCTGGAGCCAGCTGTTGAGTGAGTGTTGTGCCTAATGAAGGGCCGGAATTACCCGACGTGTCCGGGGAAGCAGAGCGAATAAACACAACATAAACAAGTCGTGGATGTCTGAGTCATACACATCGCCAGATCTCACACTCTGATATTCTTTCCAGATGAGCTCCCTCAGACCAGACCGGACCGGAACTAGAGCTGGAGAACACTTTTAACTTTGACGTTGGGCATGCAGCGGAAGGCTAGTGCGATTGTGTGCCCGTTGTATCGGACAGGGGGCAGAGGAAGGCGGTAAATCGTCCACTGCTGCAGGTACCTGGGAGCACAGCGTACCTGCTGTGATGTCTGAGGCGGCAGCTGTGGAGGCCAGCGGCTCGTTGTTGGGTTTATTGGGGCAGGGGGAGCTGGGTATTTTTTTGTTTTTCATAGGTGAGTTTATCCCCAATGAATGGAGACTACCTGGATTGGAAGCCTCTGGTTTACAACTTCCTTCTTGTGGCGACAATCCTGCTGAAATATGCATAGGGGTTGTTCAGCGCGCGAGTGAGTGATGCCCTTAACTCGCTGAGACTCGCCGCTGTAAACCTATTCTCTTAATAACCCGGCTGAAACCAAAGGCCTTGGCGCTTTGATATTGCGTGGTAGCTGATGACAAACCGCTCCGGTCTCTCGCTCTCCCGAGCGCCCGGTTTCCCCTCCGCGGTGCACAGGGATCAACTTACCAAACAGACTTTTACAAAAAAAATTTCCCATGGAGCGTTTCCGTGTTATACTTGGCTGACTTGGCACTAGGATTACCATTGTGGGGATGTCTGCAGAAATGGTCTCCCAGCGTGTTTGTGAAAGGGGAAAAGGGGAGGTTGTTTCAGTCTTTTCCCCGCCGACGAGATTACATTTCATTATCAGCTTTTGCTGATAATGAAATTTTGCTTTTGTCTTTCGTCTAAACTGATTAATCAGTTTTACTCGGGTGTGTGGCGGAGAATAAGTCATGTGGCGGACAAAAAAAGTTTGCCAACTCATGCTCAGTACATGTGTTTTATTCTTTTATTTAAATGTGCTTATGATGGCACTTTGAGAGCCCAAAAATACCTCGGGAGAGAGAATGCCAAAAATGCAAAAAAGAGGTATTTTCTGATGCAACATTCAGGTTCATCGTTGAAACCACAGCTGTGAGTGCTCTTAGCAGCAGTGCCACATGTGCCCCGACCACATACACCCGGACCCCATACACCCGCAACCCATCGCCGTCTGCGCCCGCAACCCTGCGTATATATATACGAACCTCTCGTATCATACCAGGGAGACTCCGGCCTCTCAGTAGGACCGACCACTTACTACAGCTTGATACTTATATATAATATAAGTTATTGTTCTTGAGTGGTCATAACAAGACAAGACAAATTAAGGAAAGGTTAAGAGACACCGGTTGCAGCACAGAGGTCCTTCCATTTAGAGTGATGCATTGCACGGCAGTGATGCATTGCACGGCAGTGATGCATTGCACGGCGGCTTCCCTGCAAGGGATTCGGCTCGCGGAGGGCTTGAAGCGCGGCCAGCGAGCACACCTGCTAACCGTCTGGTGTTTCCTTCATGTCAGCCAGTTGTAGCGTCATGCAATACGATACAGGTGTTGTATGTTCCTATTAGTAGCGTCAGTACTAGTAGTATTATAGTAGACTCGTTTTATTAGCCTTGCGATTATGAATGCTTGAATCCTGTTCTATTCTTATCTTTATGTACCACAGCGATATATTGCTGTCTCTTTCAACAAATGTACTTATTGTAAGTCACTTTGGATAAAAGATTCAAGATTCAAGATTCATGAAGTTTATTTGGCACATACACATACAGGATGTGCAGTGAAATGAAAAGGTGGAGATGCTTAGCGGAATGTGCAACAGAATAATACAAATATCACAAATATCACAAATTTTATATCACAAATATCACAAGCTTTTTATGAGGAAGATATGAGATATGAGCAAATAGGCAAATAAACAGCAAGGCATATAAACAAGTAGGCAGATCAACAACAAGGTAATAGAGAAAATGTATCAACTGATGTTGTAAGACTATGTGGGTGCACGTACTGTGTACTACCTACAGTATGTGTGTGTGTGAGTGTGTGCATGGGAGTGGGCAGTCTGCCAAATGCCCTAAATGTAAATGGAGTATAGTGAGGCAATGCAAGTTAATTTATATTGCATCATTCAAACACAAGGCCATTCATAGTCCTTTACAGAGGAAAAGAAGTAAAGGAGAAATATAAAATACCAGGAAAAAAAGTAGTATAGTAGTAGTAGTAGTAGTAGTAGTAGTAGTAGTAGAAATGATAACGTTACTAATAATTCTATTGGAAATGAATAAATGCAATTTCCTTTGACAGAGAAAACCTTCATTTCCTTTTCAAAACAAGAGCTCTCCAAAGGGCACGGGGGCCGGCGTGTTCCTGTTCCAAGTGATGTCCACCCGGGAACACGTGAGTCATTATGTGTCCAGGGTGTGAAGTGACCAATGCGGTGCCCGGGAGAGAAAGCAGACCCTCGGGCCGGGCCCTGAAACGTCCAGGCGGCTGGCCGGGGGTCAAGACGTCTGAGGCATCGTCGCCAAATGGCCTGCCTGCCTGCCTGCCGGTCTGTCTGTTTTTCTGTTGCTATCCGCCATTGTTCGTTGTTATGGGGCAGAAGGGCTTTAAAAAGAACCTTAATTCTGGAGAATTGTGTTTCTTGTGTTTCTGTTTATTTTTTTCTCCTCTCGGGTTGGGAGTTCAGGGCGTTGTGTGCGCATGCAAGAGCACAGAGGAGAGGAAATGCATCAGCTACACGTGTGTGTGTGTGTGTGTGTGTGTGTATGTGTGTGTGTGTGTGTGTGTGTGTGTGTGTGTGTGTGTGTGTGTGTGTGTGTGTGTGTGTGTGTCATGTGTGTCAAGACAGCCAGATCGACACATCATACTTGAATACGCTGTGATGTGTGTTTGTGCAGAAGCAGTCATT